>PVIH01029847.1:0-13021 GCA_004025045.1 Sigmodon hispidus
CCTCCCCCCCCCCCCGCCTTCCCTCACCCACCCTCCATCCACTCCTCAAAACTGATAAGGCCTCCTATGGAGAGTCAACAAAGTCTAGAATATCAAGTTGAGGCAGGATCAAGTCCCTCCCCCTTGTATCAAGGCTGAGCTAGGTATCCTTCTATAGGGAATGAATTCCAAAAAGCCAGTTTACATACTAGAGATAAATCCTGGTCCCATCACCAGAAGCCCCACAAACTACACAAGCCACACAACTGTCATCCATATTGAGAGGGCCTAGTTTGGTACCATGCAGGCTTCACATCTGTCAAGTCATAGTAAGTAAGCTCCCAATAGCTTCGGTCAGCTGTCTCTGTGAGCTTCCCCATCATGATCTTGCCCTCTTTGCTCATATAATACCTACTTCCTCTTTTGGCTGGACTGGAAGTTTGACCCAGTGCTTATCTGTGGCTCTTTACATCTGTGTCTATCAGTTGCTGAATGAAGGTTCTATGATGACAAGGTTGTTATCAGTTTGATTCCAGTTGTCTTGGAAACTGCCATACTGCATTCCAGAGTGGCTGAACAAGCATCCAATCCAGACAGATCTACTTTCCTCATCCCAACATCAAGACTGGTTCAGGTGTTCCTCTGGAGGGAGTGGGCTCCAAGGTGCCAGTCCAAGGTGCTTCAGATCCCAAGCTGTTCAGTGCTTGTGGTTTGCAGCTTGGACATGCTTTGCTTTGTGTTTAAAGTCC
Source organism: Sigmodon hispidus (assembly GCA_004025045.1). NCBI lineage: Eukaryota > Metazoa > Chordata > Mammalia > Rodentia > Cricetidae > Sigmodon > Sigmodon hispidus. The sequence goes on from PVIH01029847.1 coordinate 729, forward strand.
ACTAATGAGTGAGTGAATCCCCTACTTATCTTTCTGGGTTTGTAATACCTCCCTTAGAAGAATATTCTCCAAATCCATCCATCTGCCTGCAAATTTTAGGATATCATTTTTTCTTACTGCTGAGTAGTACTCCATTGTGTAGATGCACCACAGTTTGTTAATCTATTCTTCAGCTGAGGGGCATCTAGGTTGTTTCTAAGTTCTTGCTATTACAAATAATGCTGCTATGAACATAGTTGACCTAATGCTTTTGGAGTGCAAATGTGTGTCTTTAGGTTATATGCCCAATAGTGGTATTGCTGGACCCTTGGGGAGATTGAATTCCAGTTTTATAAGAAACCTTCATATTGCATTCCAGAGGGGCTGAACAAGCTGACACTCCCACCAACAATGGTGGAGTGTTCCCCTTGCTCCACATCCTCTCCAGCATAGGCTGTCATCAGTGTCTTTTACCTTAGCCAATCTGACAGGTGTCAGGTGGTATCTCAAAGTTGTTTTGATTTGCATTTCTCTGATGGCTAAAGATGTTGAGCACTTTTTCATGTGCCTTTAAGCCATTTGTAATTCTTCTGCTGAGAATTCCCTTTTTAGTTCCGAACCTCATTTTTTAATTGAGTTATTAAGGGTTTTGGGCTCTAGCTTCTTAAGTTCTCTATATATTTTAGAGATCAATCATCTGTTACTTGTAGGGTTGGTAAAAATCTTTTCCCATTTTGTAGGCTGTCATTTTGTCTTATTGACTGTGTCCTTGGCTTTACAGAAGCTTTCAGTTTCAGGAGATCCCACTTATTGATTGTTCTTTTTAGTGTCTGTGCTACTGGTGTTACATTTAGGAAGTGGTCGCCTGTGCCAATGCATTGGAGGGTATTTCCCACTTTCTTTTCTATCAAGTTTAGTGTAACTGGATTGATATTGAGGTCTTTGATTCACTTGGATTTGAGTTTTGTTCAGGGTGACAGGCTTGGATCTATTTGCATTTTTTCTACACACTACCATCCAGTTATGCCAACATCATTTGTTGAATATACTATCTTTCTTCCATTGAATATTTTTGGCCTCTTTGTCAAAAATCAAGTGTTCAAGTGGATAAGACTATCAAAAATTATTCTAAATAAGATAACCCAGACTGAGAACAGCAAACATGGTATAACATGGTATGTACTCTCTTTTAATGGATATTAGCTGTACAGTAAGGGATAACCATGTTACAATCCACAGACCCAGAGAAGTTAAATCACAAGGACGGTTCAAGGGGGGACCCTTGGTTCTCCCTTGGAAGGGAAAATAGATTAGATTTTGTAAGTGGAATGTGGAAGGGTGGGAATGAAAACAGGAAGAACCAGAATGGAGGTGGAGGAGGAGAGAACACAGAGGGACATATTCAGAATAAGGTAGAAACTTAATGCAATGGAAACTCCCAGGAATCTACAAGAGTCTACTTGCTAATGATACCTAATTATTAGATATTAATCTACCTGCTAATACTCCTAGCAATAGAGGATATGTGAACTGGCCATCTCCTGTAACCATGGCAAGACTTCCAGTGAAGGGATTGGGACACCAACCCAGCCACATAAACTTTAGCCTCTAATTTGATCTGAGTATAAGATATGCTGGGATAAAAGTGGTGTAAAAATTGTGGGAGTGGCCAAACAATTACTGATCCAGCCTGAGACTTATACCACAAGAGCAACTCTATCTCTGACCACTGTGTGCAGCACCAAGACCCATAGGCTGGATAGCTCAGAGACCTAGAATAGAAACAAATATGACTGGCAAAAAAGTCAAACGCTAATATAATGGTGCCTAATGGTATTCTACTTTACTAATAGATTGGTACCTACCCCAATTGTTATCAGAGAGGCTTCATCCATTAACTGATGGAAACAAATGAAGAGATCCAAAGTCAAACATTAGGTGGAGCTCTGGAAATCCTCCTGAAGACAGAAGAAAGGATTGTAGGAGCCAAAGAGGTCAAGAACATCACATGAAAACCCACAGAACCAATTAATGTGGGCTCATAGGGGCTCACAGAGACTGAACCAACAACCAACAACCAGGGAACCTGTATAGGACTGACCTAGGCACTCTGTATCTAGTGACAGTTGTGTAGCTTGGTCTTTTTGTGAGACTCCTAACAGTAGAAGCAGGGGACTGAGATTGACACTTTTGTTGGCATTTGGAACCCTACTCCTCATACTGGACTGCCCAACCCAGCCTTAATATGAAGGATGGTTCCTAGTCTTACTGTACCTTGATATGTTGTATTTGGTTGATATCCATGGGAGGCCTACTTTTTCTAAAGAGCAATTGAGGAGTAGATGGAAGGCAAAGAGGAAGTGAGGGACTGGAAGGAAAGGAGGAAGGGAAAATTGTAGTTGGGTTTAAGAAAATAAATATTTTCTTAAAAAAAAACTCAAGAAAATAAACAAACCACATAATCCAATTAAAACTGAGATAAAGATATAAACAGAGAAATTTCAAATGGCAAAAATTTTAAATGTTCTTTTAAGTCTACATGTTTGTAATATCTCCATAAAAACTTGAAAATAAAAAAGTCTTTCTTTGGTTAAAAAAAAAGGTATGTTCAACATCCTTAGCCATCAGGAAATGCAAATCAAAATGACTCTGAAATTCCATTTTACACCTGTCAGAATGAGTAAGAAAGATCAAAACCAAAAGAGACATCTCATGTCGGAGAGGATGTGAAGCAAGGAGAACACTCTTTCACTGCTCATGGAAGTGCAAACTTGTACAGCCACTTTGGAAATCAATATAGTAGTGTATTAGAAAATTGAGAATCTACATACCTCAAGACCCAGCCATGCCACTCCTGGGCATATATCCAAAAGACACTCCATCCTATCACAAGCACATTTGTTCCACTATATTTATAACAGATTTATTCATAATAGTCAGGAATTAGGCATTAATCTACCTGCTAATACTCCTAGCAATAGAGGATATGTGAACTGGCCATCTCCTGTAACCATGGCAAGACATCCAGTGAAGGGATTGGGACACCAACCCAGCCACATAAACTTTAGCCTCTAATTTGATCTGAGTATAAGATATGCTGGGATAAAAGTGGTGTAAAAATTGTGGGAGTGGCCAAACAATTACTGATCCAGCCTGAGACTTATACCACAAGAGCAACAAGGTTGCTGGCAGGGAAATACTGGGAGAAATAACTGGAACTGGAATAGCATTTATGGGGAAAGTGCAATGGAAATTCAGTGGAATCTAAGAGAAAAACCCTCACAAAAACTCCAAGTAATGGGGGACAAAGAGCTTAAGCCAGTCATTTTCTGTAACCAGACAAGGTTTCAAATGGAGGCATTGGAAAACTAACCCAGCCACAAACTTTCCACATGCAGCATGTCCTTCCTACAGAGTGTTGTGGGACCAGATCCTATCAGAATCCTCATTAAAAAAAACCAGACAGACTTCCATCAACTGATGGGAGCAGATGCAGAGTCCCATATCCCAACATTTGGCAGAGCTCCTGGAGTCCTGCAGAAGAGAGAAAGGAAGGATAGGAGGGACCAGAGGGTTCAGACCACAGGAACTCGGGCCACAGAATAAACTGACCAGAACTCATGGGAGTCTAATGTAGGTCCTCTGTGTATATGGCTAACAGTTGGAATGGGGGCTTTCTCTGACTCTTGCCTACTTGTGTGACTGTTGTCCAGTCTTCATGTGATGCTATGTGTCTAGACTTAGGGCAGTTTTGTTATGTGGTGTTTGGTGGATGACCCTGGGAGTCCTGCTCTTGTCTGGGATGGGGAGAAGGGAGGTAGGGAAGAGAGAAAGGAAGGGAAGGGAAAGGAAACTGTAGTTAGGATATAATACATGAAAGATGATTTTTTTTAAAAAAAAAAAAAGAAACTAAATTCATCTTTCTGTTGTCTACAAAAAAATCGATCTTTGCCTTAAAAGTTGGCATCATATTAATGTGAAATGATAGAAAATTGACTCAAACCAAATGGGACAAAATAGACTTCACACTAAAGATAACCATAATAGATAAAGAAGGACACTTCATTCTAATCAAGGGAACATAACCAAGAAGATATTATAATCCTAAAAATATATGCTGCAAACTCTGGTGCAATCAGTTTTATTTAAAAAATATACTGCTAGAATTAAACAGATTAATATCAACCCCATGCTAAAATTAAACAGATTAATATCAACCCCATAATAGGAAGTGATTTCAATGCTTCACTTAGATAGGATACCTGAACAGAAAAATAACAAAACAGAAAAACATCAAAGTGAAATGCCATTTGCATCAAATAAACAGCTATTTACAGAAGATGCCACAGAAACATCAAAAAAAATATAGAATTTCCTTATGAGCCCATGGAAACTTTTCTAAAGTAAACCACATGCCAGAGCATAAAACACACTTTAACAAATTCCGAAATTTTCAATTATCTTCATATATCCTATCTGATCATAATGCAATAAATCATAAAATTAGCAGCAAATAAAAAAGCAAGCTATGAAAGAGCATGCTAGTATCTTCTTTCCCAAACCCATTATTCCCGAGAAAATATTTGCCAAAGAGAATGACCTAGATGAACTCCAAGATAAAGTTCAAAAGGATAATCATAAATTTCACCAAAGAGTTCAAGGAGTTTAAAGAAGACCAAAAAAAAGCTCAATGAAATTAAGGAGAAAGAGGTTAAGAAGAGTAAACTCCTGAGTGATGCCCAAGAAACACAAATATAAGGCTGACGGAAATGATGAAGACAATCCACAACTTGAAAACAGAATCTATAGGACATAGAATCATTGAAGAGAACTCAAGCTGAAATGAAGATGAAATTGAAAAACAGAATAGCCCTTACAAGTAGGATGAATGAAGCAGAAGACAGAATATCAAGTTTCAGAGATAAAATACAGGGGCTAGGGCAAATAAAAAAGGAGCATGAACATCATTAAAAACAAAAACAAACAACCCCCCAACGAAAACCAGGAAAGGAACACACAGGAAATGTGGTACACCATGAAAAAACACTAAACCTTTGAATTCTAAGCATAGATGAGAGAGAAGAGGGATTTCAAGAAGATAGAAATATGGAAATGTTGATCAAGGTTTGTTCTTACCCTGCCAACAAATGACTATCATAGAACTATTGGAATAATACTTTTACATATGAAAAAATAACAAAACATCTGCAGGGTAGTAATATGATCTGAGAGCTGTTCCTGAAATAACTCATATTAATTATGTGTGAATTTATAGAGTTTTATTATTCCTAAACTTCTAATCTCTTTTCTATTTCATTCATCCTCCAACCTACTCAACATTCTAGTTTCTATCAGCTCACCCACGCATCAATTTTCCCACTTTTCTGCCCACCTATTGTATATCAGGAGCTAAGAAACACCCTAAGAATGCCATTCTTTAGTTTTGAATCCTAATTTGCTTGGTCCCTTCCATTTCTTTGTGTGTGTGTGTATTTGCATGTGTGTGTGTAATATTAGATACATGATACACAATATCTGTGCTTCTGCTTTCTTATATGGAAAGTGAATATGATAGTATTATCTATTTTATATGGATTTCTTGAAAATTAAATTTAATAGCATATCTACAGCATTTAAAAGAGTATCTGATATACAACGACCAATTGGAAGTAAATGCTGATTGTTGCTGCTGCATATCAACTAAGTTTTGGACACTTTGGTAAATTAGAGATTAATGTAATTTTAAGGTACTTGAACCAGACTTTCAGAACTCTATGTTGAAAGAAGGAAATAAATTATATTTCGGTGATACTCATGTCCAAATATAAATATTACAAGGTCTAGTAGTCACAGGATTGGAAGAACAAGATTTCTCAGGTTTGGATTGAAGAACATCTAATAAAGAAGACAACACTAGAGTTGAGTGGTTTTTTTAATATTTATTTTATTTTGGATATTGTATATCTGTGAATGAGGGTAAAAGGTACTAGTAGAGTCCAAAAGATTCTGCTGGAACTGGAATTACAGGTGATTGTGAGCTGCCCTAAGTGGACTTTAGGAACTGAAGGAAAGATTAAAGGAATAAGCCAGGAAGATATCTCAGTGAATGAAATTTTATCTCCAAGACTCACATCATGGAAAGAGAGAAGCAATTACCTCAAATTGTCCCCTGACAAACACACACACATAGACACACACTATGCATATATATATACAATAAATAAATAGAATAAAAATATTCACAAATAAACACACTTAATGCCAAAGATTTTGTATCATTTGTCAATTTTGTTAGACTGTTAGATGACATTTTAATAGCATTAGCAATAGTAAATCCATGTGTATTTTTATAAACATATTTTTGATATAAAGCAAAAAATCTTTTGATCTTCTTTTGCAAAAAAAATTTATTTACATTTTATTTTACATGAATGAGTGTTTGCATGAACATATGTAAGAGCACTGCTTTATGCTTAGTGCCCAAACTGGCTAGAAGATAGAATTGGATCATCTGGAACAGGAATTACAAACAAATGTGAGCACCCATGTAGGTGCTGGGAATCAAAATTAGATCCTCTGTAAGAGCAGAGGTGCTCTTAGCACTGGGCCATCTTTCTAGCCTCAAGACCATTGATAGTAAAGACATATAATTAATCTTGTTGGTAAGGCTTGAAACAAGTTTGAGCAGGCACCAAACAGATAAACTTTAAATGACATTTGTAGCATGCAGCGCCAGATACCGGGGAAAGCTGGAATATCAGAGAGAGGAAACAGACCACAGTAAAAATCTCACCCAGCCAATTTCTCAGGGTAAAAGCTGTCTTCCAGCTTGCTGAGCCTGGCTCCTTGTCACTTCAACAGAATCTGTCTTTCTATGCCTGCCTTAAATTCCTGCTTCACCCAGTTGTTTCACATCTAGGTTAAGATTAAAGATGTGAGCTACTACTATTTGAACTAATAGTAGTAGTACTATTAGTAGTAGTAGTACTACTACTACTAATCAGCTTTGAACTCTCAGAAACACAGAAAATCTCTGTCTCTAGATTTATGGGATTAAAGTTACCCCATAAAGTAAAATGGCATGAGTTACCACTCTTTGACCCTCCTGAATTGACTGTGAGTGGATCTGTTCTCTGATATTACAGACTGGTTTTATTAAATATATAACATATCACCATGAACATTTTCTCCTTTAGTTTAAGTTGAACAAGATAAGGATCTTTGGAAAATCTATCTTTAAAAAGAAGAGCATGGGTAACAGGCAACAGTTTTTACTTCATAATATAAACTCAAGTTAAAATTTATCTTAGAAAAATGAGATACTAAATATTTCATCTTAAAAATAATAAATCTTTCAGCTTATCTTTTTTTTAAAACTTACTCATTCTTTTTTATGTGCATTGGTGTTTTGCCTGCATGTATGTCTGTCTGAGGGAGTCAGATCTTGGAGTTGTGAGCTGCCATGGAAATTGAACCAGGGTCCTCTGGTAGAGCAATCAATGCTCTTAACCACTGAGCCATCTCTCCAGCCCCTTCATCTTATCTTTTAATAACAGCCATTTTAACATATACAGAATAAGCCTATCTAGGTTTTTAATGTTGCTATTCATTGTTTTATCTGCTATAATCTTTACTATAGAAAGGAAACTGAATAAAAACATTGAAATAATGTATATTTATATTCATTATTTTATATGTACTACAGCTTTACTCTAATATATCTAATATTTGTATATTAAGAATATTTTTGAAAATGAATTCTATAGCTATTACAGTGTACATTACTCAGAGGCATCCTAACCAGCAATTTTGTGTCTTACTATTATTTTTGCCCACAACTATCACACAAATAAAATGAAACTAATAGCCATTTTCTGTGTGGGGGTGTTTCTCCTGAAGATATGCCTGTGTACCATGTGCATGTTTGGCACTCATGGAAGGCAAAAGAGGGTGTCAGATTTCCTGAAACAGGAGCTACAGTGAGCCACCATGTGGGTTCTGGGAAGCAAGCCCATGTCCTCGAGAAGAGCAGCCAGTGCTCTTAACTACTGAGCCATCTCTCCGGCTCTGAAATTAATAGCTATTGAGACTTTGTTTTGGAAAAAATAACTATTAAAATATTTGTATCCAATGCTAACTTTTAAACTTTATTTTTATAACAATAATGAATGCTTTATATGAATAAATAGCAATTTATGATTTTTATGAAACATTTAATAGAAAGTAAGGTATTTAAACATATATGTAAAACACTAACATTAATGCATATATATTTAATACACATATTTTACTGTAGGCTAAATCAAAAAATAAATTCAGCATGTAGAATAAAATGAAAGAAAAAAATCTAAGTGACCATTACTACGCAATACTGGGCAATTCTAGAGGGCAGATTGACTTATGATTCATTGTGTCCTAACATGGAATAACATACAACTGCACAGGAACATATGTACACACATGACCCAATTATACCATTAAGTAAAAAGTTCTTATCTCTATTTTGTTAATTAGAGGGGTGGGAGAATTATATTGTGAATAAGAGAGAAAGTATATCCAAAGGCAGCTTAAAGAGTCTAGAGCAGAAAAAGTAGATTGAACATGGCCAGGACTAGAAAAGCTGGGAAGTGGAAGAGAAAAGTGGAGATAGCAGGAGAGAGAAATGTTGCTGGGTATGGAGAATTGAGATTCCCTATAAGACAACACATAATCAAGACAGGAGGCTTTGGTTGGCTGGGGTATTTTTGTTTGTTCATTTGTTTTTTGATTTTTGACTCTTTGGCTCTTTTGGGGGCCCACCTGCCAGATCCCAAATAAATCACACACAGAGTCTTAGTCTTACTTATGAATGCTCAGCCTCAGCTTGGTTTATTTCTAGCCTGCTTTCCTTAACTTAAATTATCTCATCTACCATTTGCCTCTGAATTTTTTTTTTCCTTTTCTTACTTCTGCATATCTTTTCTTTCCTTCTGGCTGTGTGGCTGGGTGACTGGCCCCTTGATCCTCTTTTTTCCCAGATTTCTTTTATTTATTCTACCTGCCAAACCCTTTAGCTATGACCAGGAGATACTAGTTCTTTTTGTTGTCTTTTTAAGTCTCCATAGGAGCTTTCTAGCTTTCTTTTTCTTATTGCTGAGAGTCTATGACTGAAAATAAACATGGACTCTAAGGCCTAGAGGTTCCTAAGGGACTAGGCATTTCCCTTGAGGATTATAAACATGGGAGAGGGTAGGTAATGGGAAGCTTTATCCTTAATGCATCCTATGAGGTTCATTCTATATATTGTAAGATGTGTAGTCACTTTCCCTGATAGAGAGCAATGAAGGCCTACATATAAGGCATTTTGTATCATTTTCCATGATTTATACAAAATAAGTCCATCTGTAGGATAGAATTAGATGAATTCAATTTTAAGATTCTATGTGGCCATTTCTCCCCACCCAGCTTGAACCGAGGCCAGAAATAATTACAGTAAAACATTAGCCTCTTTTTCTTTAGGTTTTTTGGATCAGACTTACCCTAGTTTGGGGGGGGTTGTTGTTTTTTGTTTTTCTGAGGCAGGGTTTGTCTGTATTCCCAGCTGTCCTGGAACTCACTCTGTTATTGCAGAATTATTCACTTGCAATTGATCATATAAAGGATCAATATTTATTAAGGGGTTATATAAACACTCACTTATACAAATTGAACCATAAGGCAATTCTTGGAGAATGGAACTGTCCCATGCTGCAATGGTGCAATGGTGCCAGACCTTCCCCGAGCACACAGGAACAAACAGGAAATTAGGTCAGCATGCAATGGGGTTCTCAGTGGGGGATGACCATGTCCATTCATGGCCCTGAGACCCCAAAGCTGTTCCTCTAGGCCTCCCTCAATAACACCTGAATCTTCAACTACACCTCCCCTTTTGTTTAACTAAGAAAGTTCTAAACCTAAGTATAAGACTATATGCAATAGAAATAATTATAAGGTGCTGTCTAGGAGAGGGAAAGGTAATAACATAAACAAAGTCAAACTACAACTAACAAACAACAAACCTAAGGTATATCTTAAATGTCTATAGTATTGGTAAGTGGCAGTGTAGGGGGATTACTTCAACACTGTTTGTCTTGAATAATAAGAATCCAGTATCTGAATTCTCTTTGCTAAGATAAGAGATAGCAGAAACCTTAACTATCTAGTCTTCAACCTCATCAAAGACCTGAGAAGGAAAATATATTTCTTGAATAAGCTGAAAGCACAAGAGAGTAGCTTCCAAGATTTAGGAGAGGACAGAAACAGTTAGCTGCCTGGAGAGTCACCCATGGCTTTTCTGCAAAGTTGGAGCATCCATCTTTTTTGGATATCTGACAGATCTCTTCAGAAGCAGGGTATTTTGAGAAACCATCTTATCCTGTCTTGGCAGGTTTCAGCAGTCTCTATTCTTCATCCTGCTCATCCAGACTGGACAGCATGCTTACTGTCAGCAGTCAAGGCAAGGGCAGTTCTTTGACCAACAGGCCATTGTCTGCCAAGGAAGACAAACTTCTTGTGGAGTGTCCTTGATGCCCAACACCATCTTGGGAAAGGAACAGAAATACCAGGAGTCGTCATGACTCTCATAGCTGAATTCTGAATAACTAAACATAAAATGCCATATACTCTAGGTCTATAAAGTGGTTGAAGACTCCTGCCTATCTGATACTATACTATATACTACTATATATCTGAGAAACCTAAACAACATGACTATTACATGGCAAACCTAAGTAACTGTGATCTGCAATTCTTATCCTCAAGACTGAAGCTTACATTGTAAAAATAGACAATCTATAAGTGGGTGGACAGTTTTTGAATACGGACTTCAATATGACAATCATATAAACATTAAACAAAGGTAAATATATAGTGCAAAATAAAAATAGTATCATAAATATGTATCAGTATACAAAATATCTAAACAGAGGCATATAAAACATCTTAAACAGAAATAGAATATATGTATATATTATCAGTAGCATAAACAGAGATAGAAATTGCATAGTGGAAATGACAGTAATATGCTTAATATACATTAATGTGCAAAATATTTTAAACAGAGGTAGAAGCATGTACAAAATATGACAATTACAGATTCAATTTTGTATCAATGTACAAATTACCTTAGACATATAAAATAATTTCAGATTTTAATTTGTATTAATATATGAATTATCTCTGTGGCTGGAGAGATGGCTCAGTGGTTAAGAGCACTGAGTGCTCTTCCAGAGGACCCAGGTTCAATTCCCAGGACCCACATGGCAGCTCACAGCTGTCTATAACTCTAGCTTCAGGGCAAAACACCACTGTATATAAACTAAAAATAAGCAAATAAATCTTTAAAATATATATGCAATTTATCTCAAGTGGACATATAAGATAATTTCACATTTGTATCAATATACAAACCTCTATACTAGTGCAAATTATCTATGGCTCATATTTGGCTGATAGTTGTTTATAGGTAGATACAATAATCTACCTTTATCTGTCCTATCTATTCCTTTGTCTCTTTTTAAAAAGGGATTCCTGAGTCTATATTATTGTTCCACCCTCAATACAAATATAACTTATAATTTCCCTTGCAGAATGATAATTATTCATAACCCTCAGTGGACAAAACTTATCAGGAGAAGGTCATAGTTTTTCATAATGTTGCTTCCTGCTGACCTGTGGGCAGGAGCAGATGCTCCTGTGGGGTCCTGTAAAATCTAAGACAGTGGTTAGGTCCTAATAGACAGACTATAGACATCCATAATCAGTCACAGAGTACTAGGTAAGGCCATCTGAAATTCTTGTTACACATGTGACATGAAGGGTAATCATAGAGAGCTATCTTGAAACTGTCCTGAAAATTCTATATTTCAAAATCAGTCATTGAGTGGTATACACCTGTTTTTATTGTGGTGGGGTCCCATCTTTTTTTCTGGATGCTTTGGAGATTGCTGGTAGAAAAAATTGTTTACAGTGGAAAACTTAAACATTGTTAATATCAAATGGAGAATTTATGTTTTCAGGAGAAAATTGTATACAAAGATGGTTTTAAGGTTAAGAGGAATAAATACACAGAGAAATGGGATTAGAAATAAAATTACAGACCGGGACCTGTGCTCTCTGCGGCGTCCCAGCCCACTCTGGAGCAGGGGCAGCTGAACTCTGCACCTGGCCACACCCGCAGCCCCTGCTGCTCAGGGAATCTACTAAGAGCCCTACTGCGAACCTGAACTGAGTGAACTGAGCAAACCAACTGCAGGGGTCTATGAGGGGCGGATTCGAACCCTGACCAGAGGTGAGGA
>PVIH01029848.1:0-13018 GCA_004025045.1 Sigmodon hispidus
ACTCTTCTGGAGTTACCATGTTGTCCTTTGTATTATTATGTAATTTTTTGCACTGACGTTTGCCCATGGCTTCAGTGGTTCACAATTAGATGGCTCCTGGTCGGTTGTGGCACTTGGATTTGTGTGCCTCCTGTCACCCGTCTGGTCAGGGTCTGAGTCTGTCCTTCAGATACCCCTGCAGATGTTGGCTTGCTCAGTTTGAGGTGGGTGGCAGGTAGCTGTGCAGCTTCCCTCAGCAGGAGCTGCGGGTCTGGTGCCCTGCAGAGTTTATCCGCCCCTGCTCTAGAGTGTGCTGGGACTCTGCAGACAGCACTTGTCCCGGGAGTGGAACCGAAAGCTATGGGAGCTCGACTCTCCCTCCCAGGCTGGGATATAAGTGCTTGGGCCTGGTGACCCCTCCTCACCTCTGGGCAGGGTCTGAGTCTGTCCTTCAGAGACCCCTGCAGATGTTGGCTTGCTCAGTTCGAGGTGGGCGGCAGTTAGCCGTACAACTTCCCTCAGCAGGAGCTGCGGGTCTGGTGCCCTGCAGAGTTTATCTGCCCCTGCTCCAGAGTGCGCTGGGACTCTGCAGACAGCACTTGTCTCGGGCCAGTTTAGTCAATTCTTACTGTGCCATAAGCGGGTCACTTATTTACCTATTCACTGAGCGTCCTTTTAGCCACCTTTTGTATGTCAAGTGACACTTCTAGTGCTGAAGATAAAATGAAAACAATGCTCTTGCATCATGGAGCTACTAGTCCAGTGATAGGGTTCAGCTACTAAACATATAACACAAAAATACTGCAGGCTGTGATTATTGCTGTGAAACAAGTATTGGTGAGAGACTTAAAATTGTCATTTTATGTGTGCATATGTGTGCCTTAGTGTATGTATGTGCACTGTGTGCATGCAGTGCCTGAATAGGTATCAGATCTCCTGGCCATCAGCCACCTCATATGGTCCCTAGGAACTGAACTTGGGTCCTCTGGGAAGAGCAACAAGTACTCTTAAACACTGAGCAATTTCCCAGCCCCAGGTGGTGCTTAACTCTTACATAGGGTTCTATCTTAGAGAGGGGCCTAGGTTCAAAATGAACAGACAGAAGAAGAGGTACCCACTATAGAAGAAGGCATGAGAATGGCATTTTACTGTAGAGGCACTGTCCAGAAATACTTTGCAAATTTTGGGAACCATGTAAGGCCATGTTTTAGGAACATAAGAATGAGACAGAGAGTAGCATGGAAATGTAAGGACTGCAGAGGCAGGTGGGTCAGCAGGCTACAGAGGAACACACTTCAGTGCAAAGACAGGGAGGAAACTGAAGTTGAATGGTGGGTGACATAATCTGATTGCCTTTTTACAAAGGTCACATGTGGGGAACATATTGAAAGTGACACAAGGACAGTGACTGGGAAACTGGGTAGGCTTCTTCTCAGGTGATGATGATGACAGGAGTACAGGCTGGAGAGATGAAGGGTTCAGAATTTATTTTGGCACAGAAACTACAGAATTTTAGGTGGAGAGAATGCAGAATATTGAGAAAAAAATCTATTCAATTGTTGGTATGAGTGCATGTGAAATGATGATAGACAAATTGAGGGACTTTGAAATTATAGTTTATGAATATATTAATTGATTGTCTCTAACCATAAAGCATCCATTCTAGGAAATTTTGAAGGAAGAATGCCTTATTCTTTTGTTCTTGATTCTCATTAATTTTAGGACGTTTTGGAAACACATACACACACACAACCCGCACACACGCACAAACACAAACAGCAGGAACATTCTTCCCATTGCGTTGTTTCCCAAAAGTTGCTGCCACCTACCCTTAAGGGTTGCATTTTTTTTTGTAAGATCTGAGGCTTTTCCTACAAAATATGGTTGTGTTTTTTTCCCCCACTGAATAGAGGCAGACAAAGGGAAAGATCTTTCTTTTCTACTTTGTTTTACAAAGTAAAGCTGTATTTTAGCTAGTGGTCAACTAATGTCTCATTAGTATTCTGGACCTTAGATATAGGCTAGGTGGTAGTTTATTATCAATTCACATTAATTTGGCATCAGATACACTGGGAATTTCTTTTTACTAGGGACATCTTACCTTGCCAACATACAAAGGGTCAGTCCCAGTATACTCTTCCAGTACAAAAAACTGATTCCAAACCCAGCTCCTCTTGCTCCGCTGATGTGACTGTGGCTTGTCTGAGAACAGTGCTTCTAGTTCAACTTCTGGCTTTGGAGTGCTGGAGAGAACGGTGGTTGTAAGGTCCATCAGTGCCCAGAAGTACAAGGATGTGCCAAGTCCAAGCCGGCTCTTTGCATTGCTCATTCTACCCGGAGTCCACATGGGCTTGCAGGTGTTCCACAAATCAAGCAGGGCAGGAAGCACAGGGCTGAGTATTTTCCAGATAAAAGAAGCCACACCACAGGTTACTGGAAATGCATTGCTTCCCAAAGGAGGTCCCAGTTCAAGCCAATCTGCTTGGAGCTGAAGTCCTGTCAAGTTAAGGGAAACATTGTCAAGGGATTCCTGTCTGGAGGCTGCTTGCAGGTTTTCAGGAAGGGGCTACAGATGTTTGGGTTTCTGTTCATTTAGCCAGCTGGTTATCCCTTAAAAAAAGTCTTCATATAAATAATATATTGACTATAGAAAGATAATTTATCTTGCTATAATCAGTCCCAAACATTTGGATATGAATTCTAAGAAAATAAAACTAGTACAAAATCTTCTCAACAGTAGCTTACCTTGAGGGCTAGACTGTGTTACTGATGTGCTAGAAAAACTAATAGTATGTTCTTCAGAATTTATGTAATCAGAAACCTGAACTCTTCAGAATCACATTTGCTTCTAAAATTTACATCTTTCAGATAACATTTCCATTAGGTCAACTGCTTTTCTTAGCTTTTTAAAGACAGAAAAAATTAGATGTTTTTTTCTTTTGCCATTGACAATTATCTTGCACCTACTCCTGAGTCTGCTATGACTCTTGGGCATCATTTATAAGTATTCATGGACCACTTCTGACTTTAATCATTCTCTAAACTCAGGAGAATTAAGTTTCACACTCTACTGCTTCCTCTGTGAAGGGCTGGTAAGGGCTGCTAATGTGACCTTTTTATGATGTGAATGGCCAGTTAATCATTATATCCTTCACAGGGGACTTTAAAGTGCTATTAGTAATGTGCCACCATGAGGAAGCTAAGAATGGATTTAATGGATTTCCTTTTCTGACCCTAAAGACTCATTTAGGCAAAGGAATGTTAACTTCTACCTGGAAAACACCTTTTCACTCACACTTCTGAGCCTGTGGAGTCAGATTTGACCAGTGGCTTCACTCCTGGGTTATGACCTCATCAACCTTTTCTTCCCTTCCATGACTGGGTTTGATGAGGTAACATTGAACTCAGCTACTCATCAGAGTAACAGAAGTACTTTCTGTGGGCTTAATATCTTCACTGTTAACTTGAAGGACTGCTGTTATGCCTTAGAACAAATGTGTACACCAGAAGGTTTCAGATCAGCACAACTCGACAGTGATCCTTTTTCTGAAAGTGACTTATTGATGCTAGCTAACTCAGGTCCCACCTTCTACCTGTCATCTTCAGAGTAGGTTTTAGCATCCTTTGTAATACTCAACACTGAGATGCAAGAAAAGATTAAAAATATCTTATAATAATCATAAAATATTATTTCATCCTGTGAGAAGTCACATTAGTAAGAGCTAATGAACAGGAAAAATCTGAGGAAACTTGTTTTGTAACAAAACAAGGTGGCCATGTCTCTTTTGAGTTCTGACTCTAAAGAGATGATGCCTTCAGGAGAACGCCAGCTCCATGTGCCTTATTTAAGCTGATTCTTTTGTGGTATTGGTAGAAGGTGAGTTCTCATATAGTAGCAGTTCCTTCTCTCCCTGGGTCTAGCAACAGAAACCCACACACTCTTTTCTTTGATCCCTATCTGAGGAGGATGTTTTAAAAGGAGGATCTTTAATATGGAAGTTGACTGGACTAAAAAGATTGATCAAGTCTAGATATGCTGCTGTCTTGTGGACATGTAAGTAGATGTAGAGGGCATTACCCCACAAAACTGTTACCCAGATCACTATGTTTGGCAAACCATAAAGGAAATGAATGGTCTATACATTATCTAGACACAAGGTCACTTAGGACTTCCCTAAGAACAACTAATTAATTTAGCCAGTTCAGTCTCTGGTTCTCTCTTTGCCTCTCTCTGCCTTGTCTGTCTCAAGTTATCAAGACAGTGGTGAGGGCTCTACTGATTGACTTTGTGAGTGGCTTCCATATTTACTTTCCTCATCTGTTAAGCAGGGCCAATAATTCTCTTGTCCACTTAGTGGGACTCTCTTGAGGATATAATGGGATAATGCAGTTAATGACAAAAAGTGACTGTCTACATTTCTTGAATAACATAAATTACCTGAGTCATGTGTAAAAATAATGAAGACAAGCATAAAACATATTTCATGGGTACAACTGGGAACAAAATCTCACAAGAGCTAGTAGCATAGATATTTTCACAGATCTCTAATGTCTGATTAGTCATGTTTCATAGAAAATTCTTGCTCAGGCCAATTCTATAGTAACCCCTCATGACTTTTCCTTATGAAGAAATTTAATAAAGAAATAGTTAAGTCTGTATTATTAGAAAAAGTTCTTTTATAAATTGTATTTATCAACATATAATGTGCTTCATATGTGTACATATATGTGCATTTTGGCTAATGTCTGCACCTTTATACAAGATTTCTCCCTAGCACTCTCTCTCATTAGTGATTTTTTTCTCTGGCTTTCTTGAGGATCTTACTTTAGATTAAGTGTACGTGTGTGTGTGTGTGTGTGTGTGTGTGTGTGTGTGTGTGTCTGTGTGTGTGTGTGTGTCTGTGTCTGTGTGTTTTAAAGGTCCCTATTTTACTCCCACTGACTAAATGTCATAAACAGCAAGATTTGAGGAAATGTTGAGGGAGTAGAAGCAGTTTCCATTGTGTTCTCCCATCTCTCACAAACTAGATAAGTATTCTTGCCAATTAAGTTCTTATCTATAGATATGATCTAAGGAGCTGAAGAAAAAAATTTCAGTAAAAGCTTTGTGATGAATATTTTGTAGGCATCTTAATTGCTTCAGCTTTTAACTCCTCTCTTGCCTACTTGGCACTCCTACAAATAAGTCCAAAGTTTTTATTTTCTCTCTTTTTATTGTATATGTACAAATGTGACTTTGAAGTATCTAGGGTGTGTGGCATTCTCTGTGATTCCACAAAAGCTAGGGGTCCTTGGACCCTCTCAGATTCACCAATGTAAATTTTCATGTCTATAAACACCTTTGTATTAAGGAACTGGGTAGTGACAGATGATAGAAAGCATATTGCTTCTACTTCCTCAGGGTGAAACACATGAGAAACACTCTCTGCCTAAATTTTCAGAAACAAAAATATCAGGCTGTACAATAGTAATACTTGCTCTTATCACAATTAGACTTGTTTTCTACAAAAGAAGGGACAATAGTTGATAGTTCAATTTATTAACTATTTTGCAATTATAAATTATATGATTCTCACATTTATAGTTTTCATATATATATATATACATATATATAAAAATAGATTGCTTGTTTGAGGCCACTTACTGTTTTTGTAAATGAAGATGCTGAAACAGGTCTGCTTTTAGGAGAATACCCATGCCACATGAAGACTACATTAGTGGAAATTGACTTCTGTGTTAAATGAATCTTTAAAAAGTTCCCTACCCCCTATTCTTCTGAAAGAAAGTTAACAGCTTGGTAATGAACACAGTAGGAGAAAATTAAAGTTGTGCTCAAAGTGTGTTCTCAGTGAATTGTTTATTTTGTTACTTAAATTCATTGTGATATTTAAAATGTAGATGGGAGAGTGGTTACTGCTTTCTCCTTGAAATGAACTGGGTTTTTATGGTCTTCCTCTGATTTCTCTCCTCATTATTCCAGTCTTCCTAAGCTTTTCATGGAAATGGAAGAACTGCTCAGAACACCTCCAATGAGGACTCTGCAGCAGCAGCTGATGTTAGAGACTCCCTGTAGGCAGGAGGGCACTGGTACACTGATTTGCTCTGATTTCTTTAGTGAAGTAGCTAATTATGTGTTGGCAGTGGTATCTGCTCACTTATCTAAAACTTCTATCTCTTTTTGTAATTTTTTTTTTTAAAAAAATCCACTTAAGCTTCTCAGAGTCGACTTGGATCTGCTTCTTGCAGGTCAAATGAATTCCAGAGAAGTGTCCCAAAGTTTCTCCACCTGCCTGTTCCTGAAGGTGGAATTCCACGTTCTTTCCTGGTCTTGGGACTCCCCTCCTCAAACTACTAAGACTATGGTTCTGGACATTTCAGATGTATACCTAAGATAAACGTTTTCTCCTAACCTCTATAACTTTCCCTTCTGTCCCTAATTTATATCTGTTCCAACAGATTTCCAATCATCTAAAGACTGCAAATGGCTCTGTATTCACCAGCTTTAGGTCCCTCTGAGAGAATTTCCAACTTGCCTGAGCTTCTGCATTCAAGAGTCCTCCAAAGCATCTATCCCCAGGTGATCCAGTCCCACAAACTGCTCCAACATGACCTGAACTTCCCTACCCTAGATTGTCCCGTAAAGCATGAACAGCTAGTGAAACAGCATGCTTTCTGGCCTTGGCCAGCATTCTAGCTTTCTTAGATCTCCAACAATAATGCAACAATGCCACCAGGAAGAAGTCATAAAAATGATTGCATCTCCCCTTATCATTTATTATCAGCAAAAAGACAAGATATTAGATTTCATCCTGGAACAAATGGCTAACTAAGGTACCTATAAACATATCAAAGTGGATCCAGTTACCAGGTTCTCCCAGCATCCCTCAGTCCCCACTTGTTACAGGGTATGGTTGGCACACCATGCTCTCTACCTTAAACCTCTTCAGCTGAGATGCTAGGTTGCCTCTCCCCACTTACATAATCCAGACATTTTGGCATTTTGGTTACCCAGCCTCCTCATTCCCTCTTTATTCTGCTGGCTCTTTCCCTCTCCTTTTCTTCCCTTTCTCCTCACAGGGCCTGACTGAGGGTCACTGCTCACTCTGAACTCTCCCAGATGTCCCTGCCTGTGGCTGTCCTCTCCCTTTCATCGACAATAAACCTTCTCCTCCACCATACCTAGGAGCAGTCATGTTATTCAGTATCACTGTTCTTAGGATTCTGTACTTCAGCAATCACTTTGATTTTTATCATGAGCTTCAAAAATGCCCTTCAAAGATAACAAGGAAAAGAAACTCCTTGAAGATCTTAGAGATCACAATGAAACATGACAGTACACCATAAGGCGCCTCACAATAAATCAGGATTTAGCTTAGCATCCCATATCATTCTATGTCTCAGTCAAGGGTCTTTTGAGAGGCTTAGGAGTCAGACTCCTTTAGTATCAACTACAGGATTTCCAGAGAATGACATGTGTGGTCATAGAGACAGATATAGCTAAAATGCTCATACGGTGATCATGGATTAACCACACATGGCTTACAAACAATGTCTCTTTATGAAATCCCACAAAGAAAATAGTTTTAATGACTTTGTCAATCATATTTGGATATTCATGAATCTCCTTGCCACCTTGGGAACCTGTTTAAAGAAGGGTGCCTAGCATAATTTTGATGATGAAAAGAGACAGTACTTTACCCAGAAGTCAATTTCATTACCTTTGTAGGATCTACTCATACCTTTTTCCCAGTAGCCATTAGGTAAGTAAAAACCCACTTCAAGTCCTCTGCTGTTCAGGCCCTCAGCCCCACCCCTTTGTTAAAAATAGAATAAAAATATATATCCTGATAATAGTTTCCCCTCCCTTTACTACTCCATGTCCTCCTTCTCTTCTCTTCTCTTCTCCCATCCCAATCCACTCCCTTTCTGTCTCTCATTAGAAAGAGCAGTCTTCTAAGAGATAACACTAAAACATAACAAAACAAAATATAATAAGAAGAAGCAAAAACTATCACATCAAAATTGGTCAAGGTAACCCAACAGTAGAAAAGGAGCCCCTAGGGAAGGCACAAGAATTATTCATTCACACAAAAAGTACTAAACTGAAAGCTATAATATATATGCAGAGGACCTGATGCAGACTCTCCAGGCCCTGGGATTGCTGCTTCAATCTCTGTGAGTTCATTTGAGCTGTATTCAGTTGATTTAGAGGATGGCCCTCAATTCTTAATGGATACAGGACTTCTCTAGTAGAGATTTCCTGGATTCTTAGTTCTATTATCACCCCTCCATGGTCCTTACCTGCCCCACAGCATCCCATGTTCTTCAATTAACATTTCTGAGATGGGTGGTGTCTAAAAACCAGTGTGTGGTCATTCCATGAGCTTGTATTTTTTCTTTTACCCTTCAAGGAAATGGTAAACTAATGGTGTATACAGAATTGAAGGATGATGACATTAGAAAAATAAACACAAGAAGCAACAAGAGGACAATCAGTTTCCCCAGGGATATCTCAGGGCAGTAGGCAGCATTCTTACTTCTTCTAATTTTGGTTTGCATTACCTAAGTTCCCCTGGTGTTGGTTCAGACTGCTGCCAGTTCTCTTTCTTCTCCCCAGCTGCCTGCTTTCTCCTGCTTTCCCCCTACAGACAAACTAGTCTATGTACACAGAATCATGATATTCATAAGCAGACCTTTGGGGTTGATGTGGTAGGGAGAAAGCTTAACTGAAGTGAGCTCTGATTTTATATAAGAATATGAAGGTGAGGCTGTGTGCTAATTTGAATTAGTATGGCTCTATAGGGACTGGTACTATCTGGAGGCGTGACACTGAAGAGGTCTGTGAGTGGTAGTGGCCTTTGAGGTCTCAAAAGCTCAAGCCAGATCTAGTGCTTCTTGGTCTCTTGCTGTCTGCTGATCAAGGTGTGGAACTCTCACCTCCTCCAGCCACCAGGCTTCCCACCATGATGATAATGGTGCAAAACTCTGAACTGTAAGGTAGCTGCATTGAAATGTTCTCCTTTATAAGAGTTTCTATGGTCATGGTTTCTCTTCGTGGCAATAGAATGCTGTGGGATGTTTGTATACTATGTGAAAGTGTGTTGCTGTGATCAGTGAAATAAAAAAGCTAAACAACCAAAGCTAGGCATAAGGTATAGATAGGACTTCTGGGCAGAGAGAGAATATTGAAAAGAAGAAGGTGGAGGCACCAGCCTGGAAGAAAGGTAATGCCATGTGATAGAAAGAAAATTAATATAAATGGATTATTTGTAAGTAATAAGAGCTAATTACAAACAAGTCTAAGTTATTGGCTGAGCTTGCACAATTAAGTTTCTGTGTCATTATCTGTGGGATGGTGGCCAACAAGAAACTATATCTACAATAGAAACTATAACTAAAGCAGACATTTGTAGTGGGGACTGGGATACTGTTGTGACATCGCTGACCATGTTTTTGTTTGGAGGAGTGTAGACATCAGAACTGTATTAGAAAAGCAGTTGGAAGATTTGAGTGAAGCTTAATGCTTATCCTAGTAGGAGCATAGAAGTGCTGTTGAGGGTGATTTGGAATTTCAGAGAAAGAGAATATTTGTTTGTGGTCAGAGACTTTTTTTTCTTTTTGACTAAGAATTTTATTGTTTTTATTTTTCCTTGTCTGAAAAGTCTACCTGAGCAGAAACTAAGGAGCTTTAAAGTAATGGCATTGGCAAAGAAAATTTCAAAATAGCCTGTTATTGACTCTGTGGTATGGTTATTAGTGATCATTCTTATTAAGATCTATAATGAAAAGGAGCAAGCTGAGCATGAAAAATACAAAATGTACAGTTCAAGGAGAAAAGAGATACTAGGAAGTGGAGTGGAAATAATCCTGAGTTCAAGGACAGAAACAGGTTATTTTTTCTTTTTTCTTTTTTGTAACCTGGACATTAAATGGAATAAAGGGAGTGGTAACCTCAGGTCAAGACCCCACACAACCAAACTTCCAACTTGTGAAAGGAATGAAAGAAGCACTGAGGGCTGGGTGTGATGGGGCACATCTTTTAATCTTAGGACTCCACTGACAGAGGCAAACAGATCTCTAAGTTTGAGGCCAGCCTGGTTTACAGAGCAAGTTTCAGGACAGCCAAGCTTAAACAATGAAGGAAATGACTGAAAACAGAAAGCTGGTGAAGATATAACTGAACAAGTGAGCCATGTTCTAGCCCCAGAAGCAAAAAAATTTAGCAGCTTCAGTCACATGGTTCTAACTTTAACATAAAGGATACAAGAAAGGTATTAAGGAATCTTCCTCCTCTACTAAGGAAAACTGCTAAGGTCAGGCATGTGTCCCTGCACGAAGGCCTAGACGGGCCATTGCATGAAGCTGTGAATGTGAAACCTGGATTGTGTTGCAGATCCCAAGATGTTAGAGATTCCAGAGTCTTGGGATACCTGCTAAGGAAGACTGCTAATAGAGAGTGGAACCAGACCAAGAGAAAAGAGTATGTTGCAGTCAACAAAGTTGAAAAGAGTTATAGTACTTTGAAATCAGACATGGAGAGTTAGGAGTTTGCCCAGCTGGTTTTCAGTCTGGCTTTGGTACTGTATTTCCACATTATGCTCCCACTGTATACTTTTAAAATGGTAATGTATATCCTGTGCCATTGCATGTTGGAAATATGTGATCTGCTTTTTGATTTTATGGGCGATTACAGTTAAGAGATTGCATGAGTCTCAAAGGCACTTTAAGCTTTGGACTTGTAAGCAATGTTGACACTATTATAGACTGTGAGGACTTTTGAAGCATTTTATATTATTACATAGGGATAAATATATATGAGGAACAGGGAAAGGAATGTGATAATTTGAATGAACTCCCCCTTCTGCCCCCAGCCTGCTCCACTGGCCTCTTCTCATCTTTTGGTTTCTCATTTAGAACGGTCTGCCTTCCCTGACCCTTCCATGTGAAGTATGTCAGTCTTGCTTCTTGACAAGGTAACCTCCTGCCATTACCTCACACTGTTGTCCATCACCTGGTGGATGGTGGATGCTCACCATCTGCTATCAGGTCCTGATGTTTCTCCTGCTCACCATCTGCAGAATGTAAACACTATGAGACCATGGTCTTGTGTAATTTTTTAAAAATGTGAATATACATGGATGTGCATGTATATTTGTTCATTTGTATGGACCCATGCACACATGTGTGGAAGCCAGAAGCTGATGTACATGTTGTTGTCTATCTTCTCTATTGAGACATGATCTCCCACTTGAAAGTAGAGCTTTGTTGATTTGACTGGCCAAGCTGCCCTTTCTGCTCTGGAACTCCCCGAATCTGCTTCATGGGCCAGTTTTACAGGTCAGCCACTTGGCCCACCTGGCATTTATGTGGGTACTGCTGTCTGAACTCCGGTCCTCATATTTGCACACCACGTACTTTCCTGAGCCATCTTCCCAGTCCTGACTTTAGGTTTCTCCTGTTATCCTCATGGAATGTTCAAGCTGCAGTAGACCCTCAGTCCTTTGTGCTGGGACTTGTTTTGGTCTCAGAATCTGAATAAACATGTTGTAAGAAAGAAAAAAGAAAAGGAAAGTTCCACATAGGCTCCTAGGGTTTGGCAGTCTGGGGGTGTGGCCTCCTTGGACTAGGCAGAGCATTTTTAGGAGAGATGTATCACTAGGGGCAGACTTTAATGTCTCTGAAGATCAAGCCATCCCTGGTGTGTCGTGATTTGCACCATGATGACAATGGACTAAACCTCTGAACTGAATGGCAGCCCCAATTAGATAATTTTCTTCATAAGAGTTGCTGTGGTCATGGTTTGTTTTTGCAACAATAAAACCCTATCAAGACATGACATGAGTTTGTCTGTGTATATGTGGGGGGTGAGGTGGAGGTATCTGGGTAATAGGAATAGAAAAGTAAAAGAGCAGCAAGCTTGAATTATGTAATTAAGAGCTGGATTTGAAAACTCTAGTTGGCTCCATCATAAGAGCATGTTGACCTTGTAGCTTGAACTGTCCTCCCTTCGTCAGGAAAAAAAGCATTTCCTTTTTTTTTTTTTTTTGATGAAATATAAAATCTTTTTATTTTAAAATATTGATAATTTTTAAGGCAATGAACCTTCTTCCAATATTTCATTGTTGACTATTTTTAAATGTCTGGGAAATTAGAATCAAAGTATGAAGAAGATTCCAGTAAATGCTTTTAATTTTATTCTGAATCACTGGAAAAATTTTAAGGTTTTATCTAACAATTTCTAAATTTCAGAGAGTAATGTTTTGGTTTTTATTTATTTATTTATTTTTTCTTTCCTTTTTTTTCTTCTTTATTTATTTTGTATTTATCAAGAAAAACAGTAAATTGAATTTAAAATGCTGATAAGTTAACAATAACTATAAAGAAAATAAAAATCATAAGCATGACTTATCAAGGGTGATAATGCAAATAATTTGCTACACATAAAATTACTTTGTCTTCAGCTTTCCCTCTGAATTTTTTTTTCTATCCCTGTATATCCTTATTCAAGGTCCCTTCCCCCTCCCACCACATCAGGTCATTTTTCTTCTCCACAACTCCACATCCCCTAACTGGGCAGGCAGCAGACAGTCCCATGGTCCCACTGACCCAATAATGCTTAGTTCAGTCTCCACTCCTGGCGAATTCAGTTTTGTTCCCCCTCCCCCAAGAGTGAGTCAGGTGTTCCTCTAGGTGGAGTGGGATCTGAAGGGTCAGTCCAGGTGTTTCTGATCCCAAGCTGTTCAGTGATTGTGGTTTGCAGCTTGGGCATGCTTTGCTTTTTTCTTGTTTGTTTGTTTGTTTAGAGACCACTAATGAGTGAGTACATCCCCTGCTTATCTCTCTGAGATTGTGATACCTCGCTCAGGAGGATATTCTCCAAATCCATCCATTTGCCTGCAAATTTTAGGATATCATTTTTTCTTACTGCTGAGTAGTACTCCATTGTGTAGATGTACCACAGTTTGTTAATCCATTCTTCAGTTGAGGGACATCTAGGTTGTTTCCAGGTTCTTGCTATTACAAATAATGCTGCTATGAA
>PVIH01029849.1:0-13015 GCA_004025045.1 Sigmodon hispidus
GGTTTTGGGATCTAAATTCTTGAGCTCTTTATATATCTTAGAGATCAGTCCTCTATCACTTGTAGGGTTGGTGAAAATCTTTTCCCATTCTGTAGGCTGGCGTTTTGTCCTATTGACAGTGTCCTTGGCTTTGCAGAAGCTTCCCAGCTTCAGGAGATCCCACTTATTGATTGTTGGTCTTAGTGCCTGTGCCACTGGATCACACACAACTTTAATCCCAGCACAGGGAAAGCTGGAAGTGGTGAGCGACCTACACCCTTAATCCCATAAATCCAGAGACAGAACTTCCTCTGTTTCTGGGAGTTCAAGGATAGCTACAAAGTAGAAAAGCACACATCTTTAATCCTAACCTGGATGGGATAGTGTATATGAGGGCTCATAGAAACCCAGCAGTGGCAGAAGCAACCACCAGAAGAGACCAGAATCAAGGCTGAGGAAGTTGCAAGACAACAGGGTGAGAATTGACTGTGGTGCTTCCTCTCTCTATTATTTCAGCCTTCCCCCGATATTTGGCTCAGAGTCTTCTTTTTTACAACCCAAATTCATGCTACTACACTAGCTATTCTCAGTGTTGGGAACATACATATTCTGCGTCCAGAACCTAACAGCTGACTCATCATCTCATATAAGTATATACTTTACACATCCTTACCAATAAGAACCCTTACTCTTTTATCTATAAATAGTTGAAGTAAAGCTAAATATCGGGCATCAAAAGCCATACTTTACATATAATGATCATTATTTAGTAATTGGACATGGTTGGTCCAGAAAATAGTGACTGTATTTCTGTTGACTTTCCAGAGTAGACTATGGCACACACAAGGAAAAGAACAATTGGCCAACTGAAGGCTCTGGTGCAAAGTTGTAAGAAGAACCATGCTCTCAAAACTGTGAGCCATCTTGTGGTTCAGTACTATATATGCAGTGGAATTTCTAGGTTCCTGTCCAATAAGCCTTTTCCTCTGATCCTACCATTGACTGATGAGCTTACTTGACACCAATTTCTTTATCCTCCTCACAACCACTGATGGTGATATATTGTATATTTATTAAAGTTTACTTGGAAATCAGAAGACAGCCAAGGCACCCTCAAATTTTGCCATGAAGATCAGGGTGTGGTGAAACATGCTTTTAATTCTAGCACTCAGGAAGCAGAGATCCTCTAGATTTCCCTGAGTTCAAGGCCACCCCCAAAAAAAGCCAGCTAGTGATGGCACACTCCTTGAATCCTAGAACTAGAAAAATTGAAGGAGGAAGTGAGATACCAGAGCCAAGAAAGAGGAGCCAGGAGTTTAGTCTTTCCATTCAGACTGGATTCCCTTTTCACTGAGGACTGGAAGATATACTGTCTGAGGAGTTGGCTCTGTGAGAATTGGCTGCTGCTTGTTCCTCTGTCTCTCTGATATTTCAGCTTTACCCCAATATCTGCCTCTGGGTTTTTAATATAATACCAAATAGAATTCATGTAATAGACACTCAGCCTCTGCTACTCACAGGAGGTGCTGAGCAAGACAGTCATTTGAAGAAGAACAAAAAGCCTTAAATAATGAATAAATTGTCATTTTATTATAATAAAATATAACCTATTTATTAGACATCAGAGAGGATATAACTTCAATTTTCAAAATTAACACTGTAAATATATGTATGTGTATCTTTTCAGGCATTCTAATTCGAGGGGAATTAATAGAAAATGCTTTCAGTAGTAATGGAAAGAAATGTTCAGTTCTCAAATTAAGAGTGGAATGAGAGACAAGAAAACAGGAAATTTGCTTGTCAGAGATATAGTAAGGACAGGATTTGTAGGGGTTGTGAGATGACTCAGCAAGAGCCCAGTCCTCATGGCTGCTAATGCTCTGGGTCACTCTAGATTTTCTCTGCAATTTCTCCCCTTTCAGCCTCACAGAATGTCCTTAAGATATCTCTGCAAGTTTCTTTCATTGGGTTTCACATTCTCTTCCTAGGGTGTATTTGCAAATTCCCTCTTTTGGAATTTGATGTGAAGTCAGTGGAATCTGACTTTCTATGTACACTCTAGAAATAGGTTAAACAATACTTAATACATGACACCACCAATAATCCAAATGTCCTATGAAAGTTGAGTAAAGAGTATTGTTCCTCAAAAAATACTGATGCAAATTAACTCAAATGTATTTTTGTCTCCTATTTCTTTGGGCCTCTTCTTTTGTTTTAAACTGTACAATTCTTTTACTTGTATACTATAGTTACCAATGCAGTGATTTTTTTTTTTATTTTTAAAGTATTCTCTTTTATTTAGGAAAGTTTTTCTCATACTCTCCACAGCTCCCCCTCCCTCTTTTTCCTCCCCATCCTCAGCCAACCTCCCCTCCCTCACCCTATCTTACCATCCATTCCCCAGGGAAGGCAAGGAATCCCAAGGTCATTCATTTTGGTCTGGCATATCCAGCTGAAGAGCAGTGATTTTTTAAAATTGTTTTGTTTGTCAAAAAAAAAAAAAAAAAGAAAAACAGAAACAGGATTATAAAAGTCAGTAGGAATGATAGAGGAGAAGCCACGTATCTCCCAATGTGTGGGAGTGTCTCATTCTCTTTCTTCATTTGTTTGTTCATTTCAGTCTTGATTTTTGTTTGTTTGTTTTACTTGCTTGCTTTGTTTTCTAAAGAGAGAGAGAGAGGAAGAGAGAAACTGAGAAAGAGGTCACAAGAGAGAAGCTTTCAAGTTAGTGTGATGTGGAGGGTCTGGGAGAGGTCTCAAGGGGAATGCCATGATCAGAATATGTTGTAAAAAACAATTTTAATAAAAAGCCAGAAACAAGGAAAGTAAGGTGTCTGTAAGAAGAACTGAGTGCAGAAGCCCATTTTAAGGTTTTCCCACTGCGGTGAACACAGATCTAAAAGTCTTTGAAGCACAGGGAAAATACTGGCATCCCACACTCATAAACTGGTCAGGCCAAAATTAAAAGTAATAGTCCAGGACTAACTTTGTATCTTCTATTAAAAGATGTAAGTGTTGGCTAAGGATGAGAAGAAATTTGTGGTACCAAGGGCAGAGATAAGGCAAGAATACTCCAGGAAGATGACCTTAATGCCATCAAATTTGCTTTGCAATGTCTGACACATCAGTGACATCACCAGTCCTATTTTCTGGTCAGTTCCTGGGCAAATGCACATGCATTTGAATCATCAGAATGATGAAGCTTATGAAACTTTATTGGAGAGAAAGACCTTGATTCAGGACTTTATTCAGGCAGATTTAAATGAGATCGTGATCTATATAATAGCTTCCAGGACAGCTAAGAAATACAGAAAACTATATCTCAAGTGTGTGTGTGTGTGTGTGTGTGTGTGTGTGTGTGTGTATCTTACATTGATTGTTTTCAGTTCCAAAGACTGGAGGGATCCAATGAATCACATCAAATTCCTGCATGTGCAAATCAGGATGTGGATGACATGTCTGAAACAGTGGTCTTGAAGACACAGATATTCCACGTCAATATGTTCCTTCATAAATATCAAGTAAGTTGCTCTTCTGAGGTGAGGATAGCTGGTACAGTATTCCTGATTCCACAATGTAGGAAGAGATAGAGAAGAAAAAGTAAAGCAACAGAAAAATGAAGATATGACTCATCAAATTGATTATTCAAAGAGTATCCTCAATCCTACACTGATATGAGGTTTTGTCTTGCTGGTCAGAATTCTGTTTATTTTAGATTCTTGGCAAGAGGCCTTCCAGGTTATCAGGTGTCAGTGGTCTTCAATAGGGCACTAAACACAGGCTCGATGAAAAGACAGTGAACATGGCTAATACTAAGGCTTCTAGAAGATATTCCATTAAGCACAGTATTTATTAGACTCGTGAAATTTGATGGATTCTCTAGCAGAACCCATGCGGGATACAGTGTTATACACTTGTTTCATTTTAAACATTTTCCTGACAATCATATACATGAAAAAATCTGCATCTACTTCATTCCTGACCCTTCTTCATGCTTCCAACTCCTCCCACACCTCCAATGCAAATGTACTATCACCTCTTTCATCATAATTATTACACATATATGTGCATAAAATTTAAAGGCATACATTTACACACATGTATGTATAACAGAGATCATTTAATAGTGCCCATGTGTTTGTGTCAAGAGCTACGCACTCAGGATGTAGGCCAACATGTGACAATAGTACCTGATAAAACTAAAAACCTTCCCTATAGAAAATAATAATAATACGCACTATAAAGAGGATGCTCAGAGTACAGTTAAGACTGTTTGTAAGCTATACATCTGAAAAGGCTTATTATCCAGCATATGCAAAAAAACCTAAAATATATAATAAAACAGTTGATAAAAAAAACAATCCAGTTGAAAGTGGGCTATAGATCTGAACATAGTTAGGAAAAAAAATTCCTGATATGAGATCAAGAATTTTCAAGGTGGTATGGCTGTACTGTGATAGCCCAAGTCGGAAATTCAGACCAATATTCAGGAAAAAGATGTGAGTTGAATAAAAAAATTCAAATCATATCAGTGATTGTATTGCCCATTGTTAGCTATGTAGAGAGAGGAATAGCACATTATGTGTGCATCTCCTAGTAAATTGGATCTGTGAAATTTGTTACATCTAAAGACATATAGGCAGTGCAAATTGATCTATGGGGATTTAAAGAAAAATAGACTCAAACTGGGGTCAGTAGAGAAGGGAGGATCTGGGAAGAGTTTAGGGAAGATAAGTATTCTCCCAAAAGTCTAACATGTTGTTGTACACTATGAAAGAACTATTCAAAATTGCTAAAAAGTATATATAAATGTGTTCAACATTCTTAATAGTTGGAGAAATCTAAATTAAAGTGCTTAGAGGTTTCATGTAACCCCAGTCAGGATGGCTAAGGTCAAGGAAAACTGACATTATCCATGGGTGAGGGTGTAGGGAAAGGGCTGCTCTCAATCACTGTTGCTAGGACTGCAAACTGGGGCAGGGACTATGGAAATTAGTGTGGAGCCTTCTCAAGAGACTAAAAGGAAATCACTATCTGGCATGGCTGTACCATTTCAAAGCAAAACCTAAGGAAATCAGCATCGTACACCACACATACTTGCTCAGACATACTCCTTGCTGCTGGGTTCATCATTGCCAGAAAATGGAAACAACCTAAATGTCCTTCAAATGAAGAATTGATAGTGGAAACACAGAACATATTTTTAAGTTTCTGTAACATCTACATGGCAGTAAAGTTGATAGACAGGAGAAGAAGCTAGAGCAGAATCGTGGATGTGACTTTTTATACAATCTCCTATTCATCTATTCAATGACAACTAAACTGTAACCAAGACCTTTTTCCTAAGAGACTCATTAAAGATTCTGCTAAGTCCTGACTAACCTACGTAGGAAGAATCACAAAAACATATAAAAGAGATACTTTTTTCTGCAAGGAAATGTATTGGAGAAGGAAGGCCAATTGAGGCTAAGCACAAGGTTATTGAGAGATCATTAGGTCTCAGAGCATGTGGTGATCTTGTCTCTGGTCTCAGTGGCAGCAGAATCCTGAGCATAGGGGACCTTGTTTGCAGAGCCCAGAGATTCGTTCAGAACATTTGCAGGATTTTCGTCAGTGGCATGTCACCATTCTTCTGGCTGAGAAAACAGAGAATATCAGGGAGTAACTTAGGTAGCCAGCATTATGCAGTAGTGCATTGACATGTGAAGACGTATAATACATGGTTCAAAGCAGGTATATTTGTATTGGTGATATCACACCCAACACCATGATTAACCCCAGTTATGGGAAGTCATACATTTAACAAGTGTTGGTCAAATGGAAATTGGTTCCTAAGTCTATTCTTTTAAGCAATGCAAATAATTATCAATTGGATAGAAAAAGAGAAGGCAAGAACAGATGGGAACTGGGAGAGACTGTTGTCCTCAAGATCCCTTTGATGCTCCTCTGTTCTCATAGCTGCCACCGTGATGTTGTCTGTATGTTCAGTGACAGCCTTCCTTCCAGCAGATAACGATTAAGGGGTACTGTCATCTTCTGATCTGTTATGTGGTCAGGAAAGAAAAGAGGCAGGCATTTTCTAAGTTAGTAAATAAACTCATGGAACAGGGGGGTCTTGTGTTCTGAAGATGGAGCAGGCTGTTCTCAGAAAGTATCGACCCTGGAACAGACCTGAATACCTGTGGATTGGACAGTCATCTCTCCATTTGATTCTAGGCTATTATCACCCCCATGAGGGAAGACTTTGTGAGTCCCTTCCTTTGGGACCATTATGGAGAGAGTGAGATGGCCCTAGTAAATGGAGCTCAAGAAAAGCTGAGTCAGAGTGATGCTAGAGCAGGTTGTTCTGAGGAATCCATTGTGACCTAACACATCTAATAAGTACATTCCAGGTGTATCTTCACACCTTGGGAGTCATCAAAAGATATGCTATGGCTCTTGTCAGAGATCTTAGAATTTTTACTGTTGTACACGAAAAAAAAAATCAAAATTTTCTTTTGCCTTAGTTTTTTCATGGCATGTGTTATATTTGAATTCTTTTTTTTTTTAAAAAAAAATGTATTTACTTTCCCAATTGGTAGAATTTAGTTATTTGTGAATTTTTCTAATAAGTAGGAAAACACCAATTTACATGACTATATGGATGCACGTATAAAACAAATACATATACATATGACATACAGCCTAAAAGCAACACTCATTTTGACTACATATATAGACAAAAAGCAACATTCATTTTGACTACATATATAGAAGGAAAAATACTGGGTGTTTTGCTACATTTTCCCTGTAATGCATACCACATCATTTATGCTCCACTGTTCCAAGCTTGCGACAGATGTTCATGCTACTGTCATCAGTGAAGCCAATATGACAAACATTCTGAAAACCTGAAGCATCTTTCCAAGATTCTGTGTCACTCCTTGGTAACCTCTTTAATCGATGTCTTATACTCTCTCTGCATCTGTAGGTGTAACAAAGACTTGACTTGCCATTTTGGGAGAAGTCTACAGTTTACTTGACTGAATCTGAATCTTTTGGATACATTTAAGGGGTAGCACATGCTGGTCATTCTGTGTCCCAGGAATGGGAATAAATTATTGCTCAGTTTGAGAACTGGAAATTACATGGTGTTTCTACATGACATTGTGCAACTTAGTGAAGTGTCTGACCGTTACATGAAATAATTTTAAACAAAACTCTGACTTCACTTAGTAGCAATGGCAAAGAGGAGTATATATTCCAGAAACAAATTGAAAAAAGTTCAAGCAATCCTGCTGGCCCTCTTACACACCTTAACTTGGGCAAGATGTGGTACATTTGTTTATAATGCAGAATATTACTTTAACTGTGTGAAGGTTTGTTACATTTTTATGCAGTGTTTGTTTACCAATGTAAGAATGTGTATTTACTTATGTAAAGATGTGTTGAATTTTTTTACTCTTCCTGACAAAGGCATTAGATTAGTCTAATAAAGAGCTAGGCAGAGAAGAGGGATGGTGGGGCTGGTGGGCAGAGAGAATAAATAGGTAAAGAAACCCAGCTCAATAGAAGGTAGAGGAAGATAAATGAAAAGAGAAATGTATAAAGAGAGAATGAGGAAGACAAAGAGGGAGAACTGGGGTCAGACAGACATCCACTAGACAGCAGACAGAGTGGGACATGTACAAAGAGAGGTAAAAAGCTCCAAGGCAAATGGTAGAAAAGAGAAATAATTTAATTCAAATTAAAAGAGCTAGCTATAAATGAGCCTAAGCTAGGATGGACATTCATAACTAATAAGAATTCTCCAGGTTAAAACTTAGAGCTGGTTGGTGATCCAACAGAAATCTGGTTTATTCTGGGGGTTCAGTTACAGGAAGCATGATTTTGCCCCATAGACAGGTACCCTAATTTAGCCTAATCCTGGAGTCTCAGTTGACTCCATTTGACCTTGGACGAACATTGAAGAACTGAGAGCTTATATACTAATTGAAAATTACTTTAGTCTGTGATGATGCCTTATTGACATTACATCTTCCATCAACATAGCATTGCCAATATATCCACAAACTGGGCTACATGGTATCACTTATCATTACAATGAACCTCTGAAGACATTTCAGTAAGTAACCTATGGGATCATGAAAAACACCCAAGATTTTAAAAATATCACACTCGTCACAGAAATTTTAAACTGACAACATATGCTTACTGGCTCACACCAGCCAACACTGTTGCAAGTCCAAGTTATGGCTTCTTGCTGTGACTCAGAAATCCTTGTAGAGCATGGAAACACAGAGAAGCATCTAAACGGAAGCTGGAGTTAGAAGCCTGGTATTGACTTCATGATTAAAATTCCACTGGACTTTGCTGGTTTCTAAACACTCATCTTTAAAACAGGGAGGCTCGTCTCCATGGTCTGAGGAAACTCCTAAGTCTAATATGGGGCTCCATTTACTTTACATTAACCATCCTAACAGCACAGATTTCTGGTCAGAAATATTTGCACATTATTCTGTTGTGCTTTCTGAGTTTTCTTTTTTCCACTATCATTAATATTTCTAATGCACTTCACCTCTCAGCTCATCCATTCTTCATCATCATAAAGTCAGACTCGATGCCTCACTCTTCTTTATTTACACTTACCGTCTTTTACTTTAACTTAACAAATGCTTATTTTAGGTAATTTATCTTTAATAATGAGATTACTCATGATGTACAGTTAGTTCTTGATGTATTTGAAACTAGAAAATATGATCCTTACCTCTTTAACAAATACATATTATGAACACTTAGATGAAATGTTTTGATAATATTGAACATAACAACTTACTATATAAGGAGAAAAATACTAAGTTTTCATTTCTTAAAGTCAAGAGCTTTGTGTGACTTCATAGAATTCACAATAGTTTGAACCATATCAACCAGGTAGCATTCTCACGGCATGTAATATATGTAATATACTTATATTAGATTATATTTACTGATTGCTAATATCATTTTACTTATTTTAATGAAGTTTTTCAGAACAACCCAATAAAGTAACTGTTTTTGTTGACCAATATTTTGTGTCTTTATAAAGGAACTTTGAAGAGCTTAATTGCCTTACTCAAAGAAACTAAGTATTGAGTAATGGGCTGTGGCCAAATCCCTTGGACTTAACCACTACCCTATGATCCACATAACTTCTGCATTTTACAGTACTAACTTCTATTATTTATTGGGAATATTTGGTTCTCTTTCTTAGAAGCTGACAGTGGCTCAGGTTTGGAAACAACTGCTGGCAGATTGTCTCTCCAAAGCTTCTTCTTGGTCTCTACCTCTGAAAATGAATTCATCTGGGATTTGATGTAAATTTATTACTAAATAACCTATACTCTATATAAATGCTTGAATAAATCTCAATTCATAAAATCACAAGTATGATCACTGCCAGAAGTAAAAGGAATAGAATTGATTATTAAGAGTAACTTCAAGTTGTGTCAACTGTTTGAACACTGGTTTGTGACACAAAACAAGTGCAGAATGCATCACACTCCATAGGATCTTAGAGTCCAGAAGATCTTAAAAATAAACAAGTCTTCAAGGCTGTGAGTTATCTTCCCCAGAACCTCCTGTGGGTCATTAGAGTCTGAGTACCTCAAGGGAAGAATACAAACACCCCTCCCATGAGCACAGTTTGTCAACTCCAAGATGTGAGGTTTCAGAGGCCATTGGAAGTTACCTTCCCTTCCTGAGAGGTGATCTTTGAATGTGTTATGATTCTTGGACAAGATGTAGTTCAGTGGAGTGTAGCAGAAACGGTAGGGAACCATAAGTGTTGTGCATTTCTCCAACATCATTTCAACATCCATTGCCCCCAAGTCTATCTACAGGTCTACTTTCTAATTACTTGATGGCCATCCACATCTGTTCAGAACATTAATGACCCTGAAAATCCTCCCTGGGAAGGTAAAATGTGTGCAGTACTGGCAGTAGGTAAGAAAGACAACTCTGTCTCAATCACCAGATATAATAGAAAATTTGATAACGTAACCAATCCCTGAAACCCACAAGTTTGAATCTTTCAAATTGTATTTGAAAGAAAACTCAGAAATATTATTAAATAAAATTTAAAACTAGGTTGTTTTGTAAGGCAAGAAAAAAAAAGGACAAAAATGGTAATCTTTAAAAGTTGTAAGACGTTACAAACAAAAAAAATTTAGAATTAATGAACAACACCTAAAAGTTACTTAGAGAAAATGTAGATCTGAAGGTATGGCTCAGTGGTTAAGATCATTTAGTGCTGTTGCAGAAGACACAGGTTCCGGCCCAGCACCTCCATGGCAACTCATAACTTTCTGTAACTCCATTTCTAGGAGATTTGACTGTCTATTCTGGACTCCACAAGCAACAAGCTCACTAGCACACACACACACACACACACACACACACACACACACACACTCACACAGGAGCACACATACATAGGCACACATGCACACACGCACACCTACATATGCACACACATGCAGGCATATTAATTACACTTCTAAATGAAAATTAAGTAAACATTTTTTCTTAAAAACAGTAAAATGCATGTGCCAAATGTTGGTTTAACACATGAGATCAGACACACAGTACCAGGGCCATACTAGAGTTCATTCAAGAGAGTTGCTGGGCAGGTATAGGAGAAGAAAATTACAGATTTTCAAAATATGATCTGATAATTCTCTGTATTTCCTGGGGGTCTGTTCTTATGTCCGACTTTTCATTTCTGATTTTGTTGATTTGGACATTCTCTCTCTGTTTTTTGATTAGTTTTCCTAAGAGCTTGTTTATCTTGTTAACTTTCTCAAAGAACCATCTCTTAGATTCGTTGATTCTTTGTATTGTTCTTTTTATTTCAATTGTATTGATTTCAGCTCTAAGTTTGATTATTTCCTGCCATCTACTCCTTCTAGGTGAGTTTGGTTCTAATTGTTCTAAGGCTTTCAGCCGCACTGTTAGGTCCTTAGTGTGGGATTTCTCTAGGTTGTTCATATAGGCATTTAGCACTATGAATTTTCCTCTTAAGACTGCTTTAATTGTGTTCTGCAAGTTTGGATATGTTGTAGATTCATTTTCATTGAATTCTAGGAAGGCTTTGATTCTTTCTTAATTTCTTCCTTGACCCAGAGATGGTTCAGCTGAGTGATGTTAATTTTCATGAGTTGGTAGGCTTTCTTTGGGTTTTGATGTTGTTGAACTCTAACTTTAGGCCCTGGTGGTCCAATATGTTACAAGGGATTATTTCCATTTTTTGTATCTGTTGATATTTGCTTTATGATCAATTATGTGGTCAATTTTGGAGAAAGTTCCATGAGGAGCTGAGAAATATGTATATTCCTTTGCCTTTGGGTGGAAGGTTCTATAGATATCTATGAATTCCTTTGCATCATAACCTCTTTTAGATTCCTTATTTCTCTGCTATTAAAAACCTACCCAAAAATAAAAGCCCTGGTCCAGATGGTTTCAGTGCCGAATTCTACCAGACATTCAGAGAAGAATTACTACCGTTATTCCTCAAACTATTTCACACAGTAGAAACTGAAGGAATATTGCCAAATTCCTTTTATGAGGCCAAAATCACCCTAATACCCAAGCCACTCAAAGATACAACAAAGAAGGAGAATTACAGATCAGTTTCCTTCATGAATATTGATGTGAAAATTCTCAACAAAATTTTGGTAAACTGTATACAACAATGCATAAAAGATATCATCCACCATGACCAAGTAGGCTTCATCCCAGAAATGCAGAGCTGGTTTAACATAGGAAAAACTGTAAATGTTATCCACCATATAAACAAACTAAAGAAACAAAACCACATGATCATATCCTTAGATGCAGAAAAAGCCTTTGACAAAATCGAACACTCCTTTATGATTAAAGCCCTAGAGAGATCAGGAATACAGGGAGAATACCTAAATATAATAATATAATTAAGGCGATTTACAAGAAGCCGACAACCAGTATCAAATTTAATGGAGAAAAACTCAAAGCAATCCCAGAAAAATCAGGAACTAGATAAGGATGTCCTCTCTCCCCTTATCTATTCAATATAGTTCTCGAAGTTTTTTTTTTCCTTCTTTATTTTGTATTTATCAAAAAAAACACAGTAAAAAGAATTTAAAATGTGGAAGAGTTAACAATAACTATACAGAGGATAAGAATGATAAGCATGGCTTTTCAAGGGTGGAAATACAAATAAGATTGCTACACATATATTTTCTTTGTGTTCCTCTTTCCCTCTGAATTTTTTTTTCCATCCCTGTATAACCTTATTCAAGGTCTCTTCCCCCTCCCAACACATCTGGTCATTTTTCTTCTCTGCAACTCCCCATCCCCTCCCTGGGCAGGGAGCAGACAGTCCCATGGTCCCACTGACCCAGTAATGCTTAGATCAGTCTCCACTTCTGGCCAAATCCAGTTCTTTCCCCCCCTCCAAGAGTGAATCAGGTGTTCCTATGGTTGGACTGGGGTTTGAAGGGTCAGTCCAGGGTGTTTCTGATCCCAAGCTGTTCCGTGGTTGTGGTTTGCTGCTTGGGCATGTTTGGCTTTTTTTCTTGTTTGTTTGTTTAGAGACCACTAGTGAGTGAGTATATCCCCTGCTTATCTCTCTGAGTTTGTGAGACTTCACTCAGGAGGATATTCTCTAAATCCATCCATTTGCCTGTGAATTTTAGGATATCATTTTTCCTTACTGCTGCGTAGTATTCCATTGTGTAGATGTACCACAGTTTGTTAATCCATTCTTCAGTTGAGGGACATCTAGGTTGTTTCCAGGTTCTTGCTATTACAAATAATGCTGCTATGAACATAGTTGAGCTAATCCCTTTGGAGTGTGAATGTGCTTCTTTAGGGTATATACCCAGAAGTGGTATTGCTGGGTCCTTGGGGAGATTGATTCTCAATTTTCTGAGAAACCTCCATATTGTATTCCAAAGTGGCTGAACAAGCTTACACTCCCACCAACAATGGAGGAGTGTTCCCCTTGCTCCGCATCCTCTCCAGCATAAGCTGTCATCTGTAC
>PVIH01029850.1:0-13013 GCA_004025045.1 Sigmodon hispidus
CTCCTCCCCTTCCTTTCCCCCCCACTCTTCGATCCCCCCTTCCCTTCTCCCTCCCCCAGATCCACTACCTTTCTGTTCCCTCCAGAAAATAGCAGTCTTCCAAGAGATGACAACGAAACTCAACAAAACCAGATACACTAAGACAAAGCAAAAGTCCTCATATCCAGGCTGGACAAGACAACAGGGAGACCATAATACTTTTTTTCTTTGTTCTGTTGGTGTGTGTCATGTTATTGATTGGTGCGTAAGACACATTCTTACATTTTAGGGAATAACATTTTGTCATAGTGATATTTTAATGTACCGTTGGATTTGATTTGCTAGTATTGTATTGAAAATGTTTATACCTATACTCATTGGGGATATTAGCCTGTGGTTTTTT
This sequence comes from Sigmodon hispidus, assembly GCA_004025045.1. Taxonomy (NCBI): domain Eukaryota; kingdom Metazoa; phylum Chordata; class Mammalia; order Rodentia; family Cricetidae; genus Sigmodon; species Sigmodon hispidus. The sequence continues at coordinate 383 of PVIH01029850.1, forward strand.
TGTTTTGTTTTGTTTTGTTTTTCTTTTATTGCTTTTAGTTTTGTGTGTGTGAAAGTGTTTATCTAGTTTGGTATAAGAGCAATTCTGGCTTTACAGAATGAATCTGGAAGAATTTTCTGCTTTATATATTTTTTTGCTGGAATAATTGAGAAAGTTGATAGTGGTTTATTATAAGTTTGGTAAAATTAAATAATGAAGTCTTCTGGTACTGAGTATTTCTTTGGTGAGATGTTTTTAAATTACTTATTTAATCACATTTATTGCTAATGTTCTGTTGAAGCTTTACACTTCTTTATAATTTGGTCTTGCTAAACTGAATGTATCCAAGAGTGTGTCAAGTTTGTCTGTGTCATTGAGCTCATGGTTTACTGTTTCCCAGGGAGACCTCTAGTGGTCTTTTGCATTTCTGCAGTGTCTGCTGTGATGATTTCAATAGTTCAGTCTTCTCTTTCTATTTTCTAGCCAAGGTGTCTTAGTTAGGGCTCGTATTGCTGTGAAGAGACACCATGACCATGACAACTCTTATAAAGGAAAACATTTAATGGGGAGGGAGGGTCACAGTTGAGAGGTGCGTACAGTCCACTATCATCACTGCAGGGAGCTTGGCAGCATGCAGGCAGACATGGTGCTGGCTGCATCTTGATCAGAAGGCAACAGGAAGTACTCTGTGACACTGAGAGAAGCTTAAGAAAAAGAGACCTCTAAGCCTTCCCCCACAGTGACGTGTTTTCTTCAACAAGGCCACACCTCCTAATAGTGCTGCTCCCTATTAGCTTGTGGGAGCCAATTACATTCAAACTACCACACAAGGGTTTGTCATTTTCTTATTTTCAATGTAACCATCTTTTCATTTTGTTGATCATTCCTATAAATGCATGATCATATATAGAACAAACACACACACATACACACACATTTGTCCAAGATTGGCTTAATTCTCATAATATGATTATCTCAAGTTGTATTTATTTTTTTTTTCCGCAAATGACATGACTTTGCTCTTTGTGGCAAAAATCATTTAGCCACTGTCATAACTGAGAAGGTCCATGGATACCCAGGGGTTAGAGGTTTCCATGGAGATGGCATCTGCATCCCACAAGACATAAATTGCTAAAGCAATGGTCGTGTGTGCCCAGCTGTAATAATTGCTTCACTAGGGTTATTTTATCTTTAAATGATCATCTCCCTCTACTGACTGCCAAACAAAAGAGTGATGCTTTAGTCACAAACCTTTAGTCCTCCTCTCTCTACTAGGTGTGTATCTGCCATGACTGTTTAAACAGAATGAAAGGATGCAAGAGAAAGCATTTATTTCATGCATGTGGTTGGTGATTATCTTGACCTAAAGTGGTATAAAAGTGTGGATGGCTGAGTAGTAGGTATGAAAATAGGTTCAAAAATATAAGTGGCCCTATTCTCTTCCTCTCTTTCTCTACCCTGAGTCTGTGCCTCTCCCTAGCACCTTCCACAGAGCCCCCTTCACATCCTTGTTCCTCAGAGTATAAATCAGAGGGTTGAGCATCGGGGTGATGATAGTATAAAAAAGGGCAACAAACTTTCCTTTGCTCTCAGAATAGCTGTCCTTGGGCTGTAAGTATGTGTAGATGGCTGAGCCATAAAACATGGAAACCACCAGGAGGTGGGACCCACAAGTTCCAAAAGCTTTTCTGCGTCCAGTCATTGACTTGATCTTCAGCACTGCCCTGGCAATCTGGGCATAGGAGACAAGAATTAATGCTGCAGGGAAAACCAAGATTATGGCTCTGGCCACAAACATCTTGGCCTCTGTTCCTCCCGTGTCCTCACAGGCCAACTTCAGGAGAACAGGCAGCTCACAGAAGAAGTGATTCAGTTGGTGTCCACAGAGTGGCATGGCTATCATGAGGCTTGTCTGGATCAGAGAGTTCAAGAAGCCTCCTACCCATGAAGCTATAGCTAATACTTGGCAGAGAAAAGGGTGCATGATGGTCGTGTAGTGCAGGGGACGACACACAGCAGCATAGCGGTCAAAGGCCATTACCACCAGGAGCACACACTCAGTGGAGCCCAGAGCAAGAGATACGAAGAGCTGGGCCACACACCCACCATAGCTGATGGTCCTGTCTAGTCCATGAAGATTGATCAGCAGCTGGGGCACAGTGCTGCTGGTGTAGCAAAGGTCCAGGAAGGAGAGGTGTGAGAGGAAGAAGTACATGGGAGTGTGTAGTCGAAGGTCCATTTTGGAGAGAGCAATGATGGTGGTGTTGCCAAAGAGAGTCAGGGAGTAGAAAATCAAAATCAAAACAAAAAGAATGAGTTCCAGTTGAGGCCAGTCTGAGAAGCCCACCAAAATGAAGTTCCCTCCTAAACTGTCATTGAAATTGTCCATAGCCTTTTATGTGCACAAACAGCAGGGGACAATTTAATGCTCTTTATGAAGAATGTGAATCTAATCAGCTTTCCCAGTATTTCCCAAGTTTTTCTAAACCAGTCATTTTGATTTCCATTTTACTGCTCGGTTTCACCTGCTGACGAGTCTTTCTCTTGTTAGTGTAGAGACAGGTGCGTTAGGATGATGGGCATTTGCTTGAAACTTACTTAGTTCTGTTGCTTGTGTGTTCCGGAACTTTAGGTTGATACCCTTGAATCTGATACTTCCTTTTCTGTATGTAGAACTGACACCTTCTCTCCCTAATGGAACTGACATTTGTGTTAATTTGCACTAACTTGGAAACTGCATTTAAAAAATTGAACACAAGACTGGTGCTCATTTTGGTGGTAAAGGGTTTGGTTTTGATTCCAAAAACTTCTACTATTAAAGAATATTAGATACATGAATAATATTAAATAAATGAAAATTATTGGCTGTACAAAAGTGCACATAATATTCTGTGGTCTTTTCTTTTGTTCTCCATAGTCTATGAGGCACAGAGTTTCTGCCTATTTAGATCAGGTCTGACCAGCTTTAGATCACATGTCTGTCCTTCTTGCTCACCTGTGACCCTCTGCTCAGTGTAAATGCTCAGTGGCCAGTCCAGGAGGTCTCACTCCTGCCACTGCCATCTGACGTAATAGATTCAGAAGAATGGAGCTTCCTCCTCTTAGGGGGAAATTATAACTAATTTGTTTTTCTTTGTGAGTCATTATACCTTTCCAATCAACTTATCAACCCACTTTTGGACTTGCCAGGGGGAGTTGTTCTCATCTCTCAAACGCACAGTTCTTGCATCAGTATTCTCTAGAATCTGTTGTGGTCAATGACAGTCTTTCACTAAATTACTGTTACTTTCATTCAGGGTATGTAGAAGACTTAAATATTTTTTTTTTGCTTGTGAAACATTAGATTTCTTCTTCAAGTCTCATGAAAACTTCCCTCAGGAAACCTAAGAATTAACCATGAACATGTTTTTAATGAATTATGGGTGTGGAACATTCATACAATTTCTTGCCTTTTTATTTAATATTTCCTGTAGAAAAATATGAAGGGTATATGGAAAAAATTTTCACAAAGAAAGAAATCGGTGATTAACAGAAGGTTCACCTCTGCTTACTATGAGAAATTATGTCAACTTCATATATTGTCTTCTCATTAAATCCATATTAGAATATCACTAATTGCACCATGCTGGATCAATGCTGCAAGGAATACATTTGAGCAACACACTAGTGTCCTTTTGGAGAAGGCAGAGAAAACATAAATCACAAAGACAAACTATTAATATGTATATGTTTCTTCAATCAGCACATGCAAGATAGTTTTTGATGGGGATTAAGTGCTCTGGTGCATTCTTAAATTATGAAAGATGTGTTTTATATCCTTTTAACATTGCTGTGTCCTACAAATATTCTTTAAGGACCATCCAACTGAATCTGTTGAGTTTATTCAGCATAATAAACACAGTGCAATGATGGAGAGATGAAAGTCTCTCAAAGAAGATTGTTGAGTGAATTAATGAATGTTCCACACCCTGTACTGTGTATGATACACCTGACTATATCAGATATCGTTATTTTCTATGCAATAATAATCAATCAACATTCTCCTATTCTCATTTAGTGATATGCTAGTTGCTAGCATAATGCTGCACATTGTAATCTCAATCATACCCAAATTATCATGTAGACATTCTTAACATACCCGCAACTCAACAAAATATCAAAAGAATTACTATATGAAAATTCCTGAAATCTCATTTCCCAAAGATTTTAATATAACGTAAGCAAGAGCTATATGACATTAAGTGCCTACCACAGTCTGTAACACAACACTGAAGGCAAAATGGAGCTGAGCTTCAGAACCTCAGATGGACATATACAGAGCTGATGGAACCATTTGACAATTTATTTTAAAAGTAGAAACTGGAAAATGACCAAGGAGTCCAGTGGCCAAAGACTCAGTGTGAAGAAGTAGCATCTAATTGACCAACAGGTTTTTAATAAATACAAGCTAAGATTCTATAAAATGATGCTACAGGACCTTTAAAAAATCTTAGTTTTGTGGGAAATCTCAAAGTAATTTTTTACTGATGTGCAGATTTTTAAATCAAAGCTTGCTGAGTGAAGCTCTGAGTTGATGTCCTCATCCACAATGTATGCTCTGTTACTCTCTCGAGGCTCCTTTGCCCTTTCTGTCTTCATGAGATTTCTGCCTTTGACTCATTGATCTATCATGTAAATTATTTTCTGGTTTATATCTTTAGTCTTGCACTTTTCTATAAATCTAATCGTGAAAAACAACCCAAGTTTTTATAGTCTCCCTGACAAAATCAGATTAGGAAGTTGACTTCATTTAGACTTAAAATTTTAGTTCCCAGAGTACCCACAGATGCATGAGAGCACTTGATATTTCCCTGAACCTACAGGCTCAGACTTGTGCCCATTTTGAACAGGTCCTTAGGTGTAAACTGCCATTGTTTCAGTCTTATGTAGACAGCAGGGTGTAGAGGTAGCCCTGCTTCTTTGTATCTGGAATCAATGAGAGTCAAGGAGGCCGACATGCAAGTTAAGGTTTCCTGCATCTCTGCTCCACTGTATTGACTTCCATCTGCTGTACAGACACATGTCTGCTTGTGAGCCACTTCTCTGGGAGAACTGGTCTGCCATTCTAATCCTCGGGGCTCGGTAAAGGAAAACAGTACCATGTAAACTCAAGTGAAGGTGACAACTTAAAATTTCTATTTAATTTCATATTGTTCAAATATTGTATTTCAGCAAAGAAGACAATTATGTTTATCTGACATATATCCATTCCATGATGGCTTCTACGGTTTCTATCCTACCCATCTACAAATACCTTTCTACAGCTTCATCCTGAAATAAAAATGTGGTTTCTGGCAGTCACATAGAATATGGAGTGTTTAAGTCATTGGTGGTAGGTTGCTTTAAAACTCTGATCAAAGATCAAAGGACAGTAAGGTTAACAATGCATGTTAACATCTGAGATGAGGAGCAGGTGATCTAAATAAAGTTTTTAGATCGGAAAACAAGTGTAATTTGTTTAAAACCTGCCACATAGAAAACACACCCAATCCTCTTTGTTTTTAAAAGGTCTAAACTTAGATCAAGTTTGGTGACATTTCCAAAAAGGCAGATTGTGGCTTCATATGAGCAGAACTGAAGAAAGAATGATCTAAAAATACACTGCTGTGAGAGGAAGTGATTCTCTTGTACCTGGAGTGAGGTGCCTGATCACTCAAAGGGAAGAATTAGATCAGACTATTATAAAAAGGTCCCTGTAGTCAATGGATGATGAACTGAGATGCTGGACTACTTTTCAGCCTTAAGAATTTGTTTTGTTTTGTATGTATTTTAAAAGTATTTCTTGTACCAAATGTTTTTGGGCCACTTAAAGCACTCTTGACATTTACATATTTTGTTCTCAGTTAAGGAAAAGTCAATGAGGATCTGTGTTCGGCTTTCTGTGTGCCCATGTGTGTGAGTCTGTGCGTGGACCAGTATATCTACACATAGTCTCTATAATTAATTCATCTGTCAGAGCTCATGTTTGAAATTTTTCCCAACAGCATATGTTCTTTAATCTTTCATGCTAGCCCACTAATTTAATATTGCCAGGCTGCAGTGGAAACCTCTTCAAACCATTACATTTAATCTTCTGCCTAGGCAAGGGTTGGGGGTCCTTAGGAATTCTTTCTTGATTATCTTTACTTCAAACTGTGAATTTTAAAATTGAATCTAAGTCCACTTCTTCCTAATATTCCACACAGGAAGCTCTCTCATCAGTTTCTGTGATATGAACTCATTATCAAACCTTTCTAGGCACTGACGCAGCCTCCTTCCTTCCCAACATGTTCATCTACAGGCCCAATGACTTTCTGATCTGGATATTGTCCTGTCATACTAGAACCACATAAAATCTCATGTTATGCCACAGTTTTACTTAGGGTGATCTTCAATACTGAGAAATACTCCAAACAACACAATGATGACATTGTCAGTATAGTGTAATGCTACAAATCAGGGTTAGAATCCAGATACCTTTTGTCACGAAAGACTAAATTGACAAATTGCTTATTTCATCTGTCTTAGAAGGAGTCCCTCTCACTGTCTATGCCTCCAGTTAGTCTTCCTAGTTTTGAAATTTGAAATTTCAATATGTTTTACATGTTCCTGTGAGAGGATAGATGCCAGACTATTGGTAATAAAACACCCTTTACATAAACTTAATATTTCTATGTGCACAAACCAGGCAACCAGCAGAGTGGAACCCACTGCCAATTGCCTAGTGGAATATTGTCATTTTTAAATTTTAAACTGTGAATCCTGAGCATCTCACTCAATCATACTCACCTAGAGCTCCAGGAGAAACCACCCTCAACTCTATTGGCTTGTGAGACCCATCTGAGTTCGTTTGTATCTAAAAAGGTTCAAGGTAGACTTGCTTCTGTTAGGTACTGCCCCATTTTATGAGGTATAGAGGTCTTAGGACAGGGCTCCTGTCCTGGAGAAGTCATGACTATACATAGTTCTGACTGTGAGAGAGGTAACTGAGACACATAACTCAGAAGGCAGAGTTATTCTCCCTGTGCAGCCAACATTTATCCTAACCAACTGAGACCCCATAGGGCCTAGTGCATTATCAAAGTACCTTTGGACTTAAGGACTATCTAGACATCTCCTGACCCTCTGAGTGTGAATACTCACTCAGTTCTGTCCTGTGGGCATTATCTATTTCTTCTGATTAAAAAAAAAATTGTTCATCAAATACGGCCTTGGAGACCTCTGTGCCCCACTGTGGCAATTATAACCAATTGGCAGACTCTCAAAGACCTTCCCTATAGCCCTGAATTTCATCTGTTCTCTATACTGTACCCAAACTACACAGATCTATTCAGGGTTTAACAACTTACCATTGTATTCATGAGACTACATGATGAGATTTCTCCTATTTCCTTTGGCCCTAGTCCCATCATCAATCAGACCCAACTGCATATTTTTTTTTTTAATTTTACCACACACCTGAATTCATTTCCTTCGATGGACTCCTCAGACAATACTCATTCTCAGCTATGTGTGACAGTGGTCCAACTAAACATATATTTCCTTGATAAAAAGCTTCAAGTTTTTATGTATGTCACAGCCAATTTTTAACACTACTCTTTCTTATTTTTTTTGTCCTGTTTTATCCACAATAATTCTGAAAATCAATAATTTTTTGGTTGTGCAGACTCAGGCAGAAAACAAAGCAAATTCACATGTTAACTGTCGGTGTAGAAAACCAGGGCACTTGAAAAATAGCCCTTAATGGGGTCTAAGTAATTATGACTTCGCTGTCTCTACAAAAAGAAAAACACAAAAGTGGAAAAGTCCCTCCCTTTGGCTCTAGTAAGGGCTTCCCTTGAAGGCTAAGGGCGCTGGAGGTTTCCCAGTAAAACCCTTTAAGCCTAAGGATGACCATTATGATCCCTCAGGCGACTCAGCACTGCAGGTACAAATATGCATTTTTGTTTAGATAAGAAGGCTTTATTCTCTGCCTAGACTTGGGTGTACTAACTAAACAATTTATTAAATCTTACAGTATAGGAAAATCAGTTTTTTCCAATGGAGTCTTGCTAGGTATACAAATCACACTTAAAGGTAGGCCCATGCCCAGCAGTAGATGGCCAAAACAAGGTGAAGTCAGTTTGTTTGGGCTTTTAAAAAAAGTCTTACCTTTCCAGTTTTACATTTTCACAGGATTTATCTTTGGGCTTGTGTGTGTGTGTGTGTGTGTGTGTGTGTGTGTGTGTGTGTGTGTCTGTCTGTCTGTCTGTCTGTGTCTGTATGTTTCTTGTGCATTTTTTCCCTGTCCATTTTGTCCCCATCTGGTTTGCTTATCTGTTTATTTAGTTTTATAATGAGAGAAATATAGGGTGTGGATTTGGGCGGGTGGGAAACATCAGGGAGGAGTTTCAGGGAGGAAAAAAACATGATCAAAATTCATTGTATAAAAGAAGTTTCAATAAAATGTCTTTTTGCAGCAGATGACAATAAGGAGAATCACAACTCTTCACTATGCAGTGTCTAAGAGACTGCAGGGTGTTCAGCTCTAAATGAGATATTTATAGTAAGCCCTCTCCCCACAAAGCTCAGTTACCCTTGCAGGAGAAGGTGTGGAAAAATTGTAAGAGCCAGAGGCAGTGGACACCTGCCGTGAAATAGCATTTTCTGGTCATGACAGAGCTATTGCACAGCTGTGATCACACCAGCTGGGACCACCTGCTCATCCTAAACAAGAGCCCATCAGCTGACATCCCAGCTTGGAAGAAGAAGGGATTGAGTCCGACTGCTAGCTGAGGAGCTATTGACAAGTGTCAATTGCTGGTGGAGCAAGTGCCAATTTTCTTCAAGGATGTATTCTTGGAGAGGCTCCACATGCTCTCACAGACAGTCCTGCACAAAGGCCCCAAAAGGCATCAAAGTGGATGCAGAGTGTTTAAAAACAGAAGTTTCTGTCCCACCAGAAACTCTCAAATACCTGGCAGCTGTTTCCCAAATAGTTGACTCATAAGCTTAATTTTATAGTAAATGCTGGGCCAATAGTTCAGGCATATTACTGACTACCTCTTCATTTCAATTAACCCATTATTCTTATCTAAGTTGATCCACGTGGCTTGGTACCTTTGCTCAGGAAGGCATTTTCATCTTGCTCCCTTTGTGTCTGGCTGGTAACTGCTGCTCCGTCTTTTCTCTTCTCAGCTATCTCAATTCCTGGTTCAGCTTTCTAGTGCTAAGATTAAAGGTGTAAGCACAACTGGCTGACTCTATTAGGCCTTGAGCTAACAGAGATCCAGATGGATCTCTGCCTCCTGAGTAATGGGATTAAAGTGTGAGTCACGACTCCCTGAACTTCAAGCCTTGGCTCTGTGGGCGGCTCTGTCCTCTAATATTCAGACCATTTTTATCAAATATACAATATATCACTACTTATCCCATTTTGTGTCACAAGAAAAGGTTATGACTAATACAAAAAAAACGATATGCAATAAGCACAGTAACTAATACAGTATATACAAACAATAATTACATCAATAATGTCCAGTCTATTAACAATTGACAAATTCAGAAAAATTATTTCATTATTTAGTCTATCTTGGTGAGTCCAAAGGATTGTACCTAATTCCCTTTCTATCTAACTTTTACTGCCACCCAAAAACTGTCTTTGATGTCTCTTAAATTTATATACTTTACACCTCTTCATGAACTTTTCTGAATCTGTAACTAGGAAAACTATAAATATAACTGTCTAATCTTCAACTTCCTCAGAGGCCTGGGAAGGAAATAAATAATATTAACTAAGTAAACAGGAAGTGAAAGCAAATAATTTCCAAAATATGTGAGAAATTACAGAAACAGCTGGCTGCCTGGACAGTTACCCAAGTTTCCTCTGAAACATTGGAGCATCTGTCTTTGGCCTACAGGCCTAGCATATCAGACAAACTTATCTGTGGAGCAGAATATTCTTAAAGACTTGCCTGCCTTGTCTTAGCAAGGTTCAGCAGTTCTTTCTTGTGTGTCCTGCTTGTCCATTTTGGACATCATACTGTCAGCTGTCAAGGGAGGAGCATTTTCTTGCCCAGTGGCTAACTTTTGCCACAAAGAGTCAATTCCATATGGAGTTTCTTCAGTGTTCATCATCCTATCTAAAGTAGATTGGTGCTGTCAGAAGCAGCTGTCTTATTGTCGAAAAAATAAAAAGAACCTGTTATTAAAATATCTTAAATGCCGTATTCTGTAGATTTCTAAAGTATTTGAAGATGACTTGTCTCTCTAAAATATATTTCTGTTTGACCTTGAAAACATTGTAATGACCACTAACTTGTATTTCTTTATAACCTAATTAGTTGGTAATAATAACTTTTAAGGACTAGTAATTTGTATTACATTGTTAGATGAACTTCATAGGTTTAATATATTAAACAAGAGTATATAGTATATATAAGAGTATATAGGTATAGTAAAAAATTAATCTCAACTTTGTATCAATATACAATTTGCAAAGAAGAATCCAATGTAATGTAATTTATTTAAAATGAGTAGTTTTTTTATAAAAAATTCAATAATTTAGTCTTTTATCCTATTATATCTGTACCCCCTTTTCTTATTCTTTTTAAAAATTTTCTTTTTTCAAACAAGAACCCTAAATTTAATCTCCTTTGTTCAACTTTTTTCATAACCATTTCAATAACAATTTGTAGCCAGTCACCCTAAATAATAACAATTATCCACAACCCATAGAAAGACCAAAAACTACCCACCATACCTCTTGGGAATGTGGGTGTTGTGTTCTTAAATTTTCTTCCTGCTGTCTAGGGGTGATGGGTTCTTTAGGGGATCCTGGAAAGGAAATTTTTGATTAACTGTCAAGCCCTGGGACAGGTAGCTATATCATTTGTTGTCCAGTTTCTGCATAACAGAAAAGTGCAGGGCTTGTCTCAAGTCCTGGCTAGAGTAGCCTGTGAGGCAGGTTCATCTTGACTTGCAACCTTGAAATTGTCCTGAGCAGTTTCTAGTCCAAAATTGATCTCTGGTTGATGTTTGTCAGCCTAGTGGCTTTGTCATAGTCCATGCAAAATCAACATTGTGGGGCCCTATCTTCTTTTTAGAGACTCTAAAGGTCACAGGCAGCTTCATGGTTCACTGCAGAAAATTGATAGTGACTCAAATCCCAAACAATGTACAAAAGAATCTAGATAATGTCTTTTTCTAAATTAGTTAGAACTTTCTATAATCATTAATATCATGATAAAAAAGTTTAAAATATGTATGAATCTTATAAATTTTTATTTAAAATTTATACTAAAAGATCATGAGCAGCAACATAATAGTTTCTTAACTTTGGTTTTTCTTCCTTCCCTTATCACAAAAGCACATGAAGTTGGAAATCTGCTATGTATAAGTTTGGTTACTCTACCCAGACAAAGAACCTATAGAAGAACCAAGAGGTGGTCTCCAGAAATCACTTCATCCTCAATGACATTCGCAATTACTAAGCATCAGTTAAATTATGTAAAATCAAAAATGTTCCCCAAGAAAGAGCCATAACATAATCCTCCATGTGATCTTCTACTGAAAATTTAATATTCTCCCTTTTTTGTATTAGTGCCTTCAATCTATTTGTGATATTGGAATAAGACTGTCAAAGCTTCCTCAGGAGAATATCTACATCAGATCTAAAGCACTATACTCTGAGTAAAGTATCTCAGAACATAGTCTCCTTGTTTTCTCAGGAACAGAAACCATGAGAAAGCCAGAAGGGCAGTGAATGTCAGGAAAGTTAGAAACAGGCCTTTTAAGATGTCATGTAGTGGCATGGGTGGTGGAGAGATGCCCTTCCTCACCCATGCATCAACTCCTGAGGCAGGTGAGGATCTGCCCCTGCCCTCCATCAGCTGCAACACTCAGGGGAGCAGGCTATGCACCTCACCTGGGCAGAACACTAGAACCAATCCTGCACACTTCGGTGTGGGCAAGCCAGCCCTGAAATTGTTTGCATGGGAGAACAATTCCCATTACTCACTTGTCATGTGGCTGGAGAGACATGCCACACCCATGCCCCACCCAATGCCCCGCCTTACCCAGCTATCAACACCTGAGGCAGATGAGAGAGCTCTTCTTAAGAGTAGGAGGTCTGGTATTCCTATAGTTGGAGTGGGGTTTGCCGCATGGGCATGTTTGGCTTTTTTTTTCTTGTTTGTTTGTTTAGAGACCACTAGTGAGTGAGTACATCCCCTGCTTATCTCTCTGAGTTTGTGATACCTCGCTCAGGAGGATATTCTCCAAATCCATCCATTTGCCTGCGAATTTTAGGATATCGTTTTTTCTTACTGCTGAGTAGTATTCCATTGTGTAGATGTACCACAGTTTGTTAATCCATTCTTCAGTAGAGGGACATCTAACCCTAACCCTAACCCTAACCCTAACCCTAACCCTAACCCACACTAGAGACCTAACAGTGCAGCTGAAAGCCTTAGAACAATTAGAAGTGAACTCACCTAGAAGGAGTAGATGGCAGGAAATAATCAAACTTAGAGCTGAAATCAATACAATTGAAACAAAAAGAACAATACAAAGAATCAACGAATCTAAGAGTTGGTTCTTTGAGAAAGTTAACAAGATAGATAAGCCCTTAGCCAAACTAATCAAAAAACAGAGA
>PVIH01029851.1:0-13005 GCA_004025045.1 Sigmodon hispidus
CATCATACCTTAATCAAGAGTAGAAAAATACAAACAACATAACAAAATTAACCTTAAGTTTATATCAATGAATCAAAATCCACTTATCTTTTCTAATCATTCCTATATCATATCCTCCTCCATTTTTTTTTAAGAAATTGACTATGACCATTAACCATTTATAATGAAAACAAGCATTAATAAGTAATATTTTTGGGAAATTGGACGAAGCTCTTTCTTTTACTACTTCCTGCTGTCAAAGGACGATGACCATCTCATGGGGTTTTGAAGCTGGATCATCTTAACTGGCTTCTTGGAAGCTGAGAATGTCCATTCAGGTGGCCTTGGTAGATGGAACCACATTTGCCTAGAACCAATCCACAGGTTTTGATCTTCTGTGGAGACAAAAGCAGAAACTCTTTTCCCAAGTAACATATTCTTATAAACAGATTTTAAGGTCAAGACATCTTTAAAATATAAATATTGATTTAACTTAGCAGCCTTAGCAAAAAATTGTCTCCCTGCAATTAGCTCATTAAAAGTTAAAAATTAAAAGAATACACAACAAACATAATCCAGACTCTTTGTTTATCTGCCATCTTTATGTGGCCTTTATCTTTATTCCTATTTCTCCTTTTTCAAGGGCTTTCTTTACCCTCTTTTTTTTTTCCTTTTTTTTCTCTCTCTCTGAAGCTTATGCGTATTTTACATACATTGTACCCGTTTAGAGGTTTTGAGAGTCTAAATCTGTCTTATTGAGAATTCTTAATCATTTTCTAACTCAAAGAGCTTTTTAAAAGGTCAGTGTCACTTTAATTGCTGACTCCGCCCCTCTGTTTCACTATGGCGGGGAAACCCGCTGCTGCTGCTGCTGTCGACAAAGAGCACGAATTCAGGAAATGCTGCTACGAGAAAAACCTTTTTAAACTGTTTCCTTTCTGTTAGTATACACAGAAACTTTAAATCAATCACACTTGTGCCAATCCTGTCGTGAAACGTATGAGTTTAAGCTGTGTGCCTCGGACGCGCCATTTTTAAATTCCTGCCTGAACACCATGCTATGTACCGTAAATCAATTCAAATACGCAATTCAAAAAACCGATTTAAACTTTCTCAGGCTTTATGCGGGTGTTCGTGCCCAATGTTGGGAAGCCATCTGTTGTTGTATGTTTTTCCAGGCCTTTTGGGTCCGGAGATTTGTGACCTGGCACACGTGTGGTGCTGGCGGTATGGAGCCTGGTCTGTGCGCCCGCAGCTTTTGCCCCCCAAAAGAATGAATCACACGCTCATATACTTTACACTGCTTGGCCCATATCTTAAGCACATTACTAGCTAGCTCTTTCTTCTTAAATCAACCCATTTCCATTAATCTACCCACCACGTGGCTTGCAGCCCGTGGCTCACCTGAATTCCTACATGCTTCTTCTTCGGGGGACAGATGGCGACTCTAGTTTTTTCTTTTAAGAACAACAAAAGGTTAAAATTTTTAAGTAATAGATAGTAAAAGATTTTAGGCTGGGTTCTAGTACTGAGCATGAACATGGATTGGGTAGGACCTCATGAGCCCACCTTCACTGAGGGGTAGCTGTAGTCGCCCTGGGAGGGCCAGTTTTCTTTAAGTATGTAGCCCTGTGTATTAATTACTTTTCTGTTGCTATGATGAAACATCACAACCAAGGCAACTTTTAGAAGAAAGAGTTTCTTTGGATTTATGGTTACAGTGCCTATTAGAGTCCATGATAGTGGTGAGTGACTGAGAGAGATTCCCAATGCCACCTTCTGACTTCCACATGCACAGGCATACATGATATACATACATGAAAATATTCCCACACATGTACACATACACACACACACTCACATTAAAATCTAAAACAGAATGAATGTAGCCTGAATGGCTGTAATGAAGAACAATAACAACACAGATTTGTCTGAGATCCCTCCCCCACAGGGGTGAGGATGTCATCAGTGTCATTCTGTCTCCCACATGCTCCTTCCCTGTTTAATTTTTTTTTGTTTCCTCCTCACAAAGAACCATCCAGAAACACATATTTAGTTTATCTTTTCATTCTCCTTGTAACATTTTTTATTTATGTTGCCTAACACAATGTAAATATTCACAAAAACTAGTGAGGATAGCATCATTCAGATACAAACCCTTCTCTCCTTCCTCCTCTTCCTCCTCTTCCTCCCTCTCCTTCCTCCCCATGTCCTCCTCCTCCTCTCTTTTCTACTCTCATAGCTCATGGGTTTTGTTACCCTTTATAGCCTATTCTTTAGACTCTCTTCCAACTTCCTGTTTTTTCCCTACACTTACATCCACTTAAATATATTTAACCCGTGGAAATTAGCATTTGTTTATGAGTAACAATATGTAGTATTTGTCTTTCTAAGTCTCTGGCATCAAAATATAATATTTTCAAGTTCCATTCATTTACTTAGAAATTTCTTATGAATGACTAATATTCCATTGTATATATCTGCCACATGTATCTGCCCATCTTTGATGGACAGCTAGGATGCTACCTCTCACTCTGCCTTCAGGCGTGCATCACCTGACTGAGCTTTGTTAACCTTAGGGTTTTGTAAAAAGATCTGAGTTTCTTCTTACTGTGAAAAAAATAGCTTGTCAAAAGCAACTCAAGGGAGAAAGGGTTTATTTTGGTCTTGGTTCAAGTTGTAATCCATTATGGGGGAGGACACTGAGGCAGCTGGTCACATCACATCCGCAGACAAGAGTAGAGAGCTATGCATGATGCTGCTGCTTGATTTTCCCATTCTGTGCAGTTCAGGCTTTCCTAACCAAG
Source organism: Sigmodon hispidus (assembly GCA_004025045.1). Classification (NCBI taxonomy): domain Eukaryota; kingdom Metazoa; phylum Chordata; class Mammalia; order Rodentia; family Cricetidae; genus Sigmodon; species Sigmodon hispidus. The sequence continues at coordinate 2,787 of PVIH01029851.1, forward strand.
GAATGTTTCTGCCCACAAATAAAATATATATTCCCACAACAATTAATCTCATTAGGATGATTTGCCAAGGCATTCACAGAGGGTTATTGTTGTAGTAAGTTTTTCCCGTGCCTGTTTGGCCCCGGAGTTTTGTGACCTGGCGCACGTGTGGCGCCGGTTTGGAACCTGGTTCGCGCGCCCGAGGCTTTTGTCCCCCAAAAGAAATGAATCACACGCTTATATACTTTACACTGCTTGGCCCATATCTTAAGCACATTACTAGCTAGCTCTTTCTTCTTAAATCAACCCATTTCCATGAATTTATCCACCACGTGGCTTGCAGCCCGTGGCTCACCTGAATTCCTACATGCTTCTTCTTCGGGGGATGGATGGCGACTAGTAGACTCCACCCCTTCTTCCTACCTGGCTGCCTCTGATTCTCCACCCACTTCTACGGTGCCCTGCATGGGTCCAAACAGTCATTTATTTACATGGTACAGAGAACATTCCACCACAGGTTATCTCCCAGGTAATCCTTCATTCTGCTGAGATGATAGTTGACAAGTACTATCACCATGGTATTGGGCATCAGACTCTGTGTCATGTCCTGTCTCACTACTGTTAAGCCCATGCCATTGCCTTGGAGTTTATTAACCTGCTGAGTAGCTGCAGTTTGGTCCTAGTCACTGCTGTGTGTTATGGCTGAGATTGAATGTAATGTGCAAAGGACACAGTCAGGTTTGCCTTATAGTCACACCTCATTATTTGCTGTGGTTGTTTTTTCTTCCTCCCAGGGATCCCATTCAAGTGCAAGGAAGACATGATACACAACAGTGAGCAGATACAGCAGTGCCAAGCAGGACAAGCTAAGGATCTTAACTATGTAAGTTTTATAACATATTATTTGTCTTTATTTTTGCTTTTTATTATGAATAAAGTCTCATTTTTTTATACATGTGTCCCCTTGTTTAAACTTCCTTCCCCCTCCAGCCCCTCCAAGTTACTTTCTCTTCTCCCCATCTCCTTACCTCCTCCCCAGCAAAGGCAGGAGGTCACAAGGTCCCAAGGTGACTTAGTTCAGCATCCACTCCAGGCAAATATGCTTTTTCATCCCAACATCAAGACTGGGTCAGGTGTTCCTCTAGAGGGAGTGAGCTCCAAGGTATCAGTTCAAGGTCCTTCAGATCCCAAGCTATTCAGTGGTTGTGGTTTGCAGCTTGGGCATGCTTGGCTTTTTTCTTTTTTGTTTAGAGTCCACTAATGAGTGAGTACATCCCCTGCTTATCTTTCTGAGTTTGTGAGACCTCGCTCAGGAGGATATTCTCCAAATCCATCCATTTGCCTGCAACTTTTAGGATATAATTTTTTCTTACTGCCGAGTAGTACTCCATTGTGTAGATGTACCACAGTTTGTTAATCCAGTCTAGGTTGTTTGCAGGTTCCTGCTATTACAAATAACACTGCTATGAACATAGTTGGACTAATGCCATTGGAGTGCGACTGTGTGTCTTTAGGGTAGGCTGTAGTTTTTTAAAGTAGAAACTATTACTTCTTTATAGACGACTACTGCTCTGTGTCTCAAAATGGCTGCTCTGACTCCTGCCATCAGATCTGTATTTTAGGTAGGGGAGAGAGGTAAAAAAGTTAAAGTTATCTTACTGTTATGAATATGATTTAGACATTAGGTGGATGAGTGAGGGAGATGCTCTCCCCCCTCTTCCTTGTTACATGTGGTAGATGAGAAAGATGGCTTTGTGGTTATGAGAGTGAAATAACTAGCCCTGCCCTACACTAGCTGCAGCACACAGGAGAGGACAACATAGTAGAGCTGTTGTTGGGGACTCAGGTGAGCCAGCCCTGAGGACACAAGAGAGTGAGTGGTGACTTGACCCCCTCCTCACATCCCCGCTACAGCAATCAGGAGAGAGGGCTCTGTACCTTACCTGGATAAAGAAGTAAAACCAGCCCTGGTGATATGAGTTGAGGGATCTAGATATGGCCCTACTTCTTACTGCATTGGGCAAGCCAGCCTAGGCAGTGCCAGAGAGCTCGCTCACCTAGGTAGTGATGATGAGAGAAAGCTAGCAGGCTGATCAACCCAGCTGCCATCCAGGCCCAGAACCAGGGCTATGACTTGGTCTATCCCAATGTCCACAGAATCTATGAGCTGTTGGAGCATGTGAAGGGGTAAACCTATAGATCCAAAATGGAAGATCTTTACAACACAGAACAACAGGGTATTGAAGAGGAACCCCAGTTAGAGCCCATTAAGGATGGTGTAGCAGAAACCAGAGACCTTGAGCTAGACCAATGACTTAAGGCAAGGAACACTTGCAGGTAAAGATGAATGAACTAGAGGGTAAACTGTGTGGCTCAACAGGCCACACTGCAGTTTCCATGACAACATATTTTTGTTCCTTTTTTTGGTTCCTATTTTGAGTTCCCACAATGATGGACTAGCACTGTAAACTGAAGCACACCCTTTCTTCCCCAAGGTGCTTTTTGTCCAAGTATTTTATCTGAGCAACAGAAATAAAATAACTTTCCACAAGTATATTGGGAATATTTCAGCATGAGTATAGAGTGTGCTCTGATCAAGTCTGTCTAGTTCAGCACTTTTTTTTTCTTGCCTTTTGTTTATAGCTGGAGTTTTTACCTCTCCTGGTTTCTCAAAAACTATATACTAGGCCATTGAGAACTGTGGTCTCCCTGCTGGGTGGGGCATGCAAGAACTCTTCAGAGAAAATGAGCCTGTTTTCATCAACCATTTCATTTTCTCTTACATAAAAACTTTATGTGTTTTATTTCCCTGAGAGCTAAGACTCAGGAATTTGGAGCACTCAAGTGTTGGGCTTTATTGCTTAATTTATAGACTTCATGATTTGCAACAGACTGACCAGTACTCATTCATGTTTTTTTTTCCTGGGACTTAGACCTCCTTTTGCACACTTGTGAATGCCACCTTCAACATCTTGGATAGCACCTGTGAAAACAGAAGTGTCCCAGTGTCTCTACAGGTAATGGCAGCACCTTCTTCATCTGTGTTTGTCTGTCTCTTACCAACACTTTGAGCATGTGTATGCATGACTGCATGAATGTGTGCATGTACGTGTGTGTATGTGTAGGCCATGTGTTAACCTCATGTATTGTCTTCAACTTCTCAGCATGTCTTCACCCTTTATGTTTCTGTGTTAGCATAGAATATAATGGGTCTTGTCCTGACATTCTCAGGAATGTATGCCATTATTCTTTATTTGTATTCCCACCCTTCCTGTCTTGTTACCTATCTCCTCCCATTCCAGTCACTTCCTTCTGGATGATCTCTTGCTGATTTCACACTTTATTATTTATTTTGAAATTGTATTATTTTTTCAAAATAAAGTATATTTTTTGCTGTATTTTATTTTTTATTTTTGTGACTTAAAGCACTTTGTTCACCTATCATCTTTCAATGAAAAAAGGATGTTTTTTGCTTAAAGTCCACTAATGAGTGAGTACAGCCCCTGCTTATTCTTCTGGGTTTGTGAGACCTCATTTAGGAGGATGTTCTCCTAATCCATCCATTTGCCTGCAAATTTTAGGATATCATATTTTTCTGACTGCTGAGTAGCACATTGTGTAGATGTACCACAGTTTGTTAATCTATTCTTCAGTTGAGGGGCATCTAGGTTGTTTCCAGGTTCTTGCTATTATGAATAATGCTGCTATGAACATAGTTGAGCTAATGACTTAGGAGTGCAACTGTGCCTCTTTAGGGTATATACCCAGAAGTGATATTGCTGGATCCTTGGGGAGATTGATTCCCAGTTTTCTGAGAAACCGCCATATTGCATTCTAGAGTGGCTGAACAAGCTTACAGTTCCACCAACAATGGAGGAGTGTTCCCCTTGCTCTGCAACCTCTCCAGCATAGGCTGCCATCTGTGTCTTTAATCTTAGCCAATCTGACAGGTATCAGGTGGTATCTCCAAGTTATTTTGATTTGCATTTCTCTGATGGCTAAAAAAGTTGAGCACATTTTCAAGTGCCTTTCAGCCATTTGTAATTCTTCTGCTGAGAATTCCCTTTTTAGATCTGATCCCCATTTTTTAATTGGGTTATGGTTTTTGGCTCTAGTTTCTTGAGTTCTTTACATATTTTAGAGATCAATCCTCTATCACTTGTAGGCTTGGTGAAAATCTTTTCCCATTCTGTAGGCTGTCGTTTTGTCCTATTGATAGTGTCCTTGGCTTTACAGAAGCTTCTCAGTTTCAGAAGGTCCCACTTACTGATTGCTGTTCTTAGTGTCTGTGCTACTGGTGTTATATTTAGGAAGTGGTCACCTGTGCCAGTTCGTTGGAGGGTATTTCCCACTTTCTTTTCTATCAAGTTCAGAGTGGCTGAGTTTATGTTAAGGTCTTTGATCCACTTGCATTTGAGTTTTGTGCAGGGTGACAGACTTGGATATGTTTGCATTTTTGTACACACTACTAGCCAGCTATGCCAAACCGTTTGTTAAAGACACTATCTTTTTTCCATTGAATATTTTGGGCCTCTTTGTCCAAGATCAGGTGTTCGTAGGTTTTTGGGTTAATGCTTGGATCCTCAATTTGATTCCATTGATCCACAAGTCTGTTTTTATGCCAGTACCAGGCTGTTTTTCTTACTCTAGCTCTATAGTATAACTTGAAGTTGGGGATGGTGATGTCTCCTGAGGTTCTTTTGTTTAGCAAAATTGTTTTGGCAATCCTGGCTTCCCTGTTATTCCAAATAAAATTGAGTATTGTTCTTTCAATGTCCATAAAATATTGTGTTGGAATTTTGATGAGCAGTGCAATAAATCTGTAGATTGCTTTTGGTAGAATTGCCATTTTTACTATGTTGATCCTACCTCTCCAGGAACATGGGAGATCTTTCCATTTTCTGATATCCTCTTCAGTTTCTTCTTTAGTGATTTAAAGTTTTTGTCAAATAGATCTGTTACTTCTTTGGTTATAGTTACTCCAAGGTATTTAATACTATTTGCAGCTATTATAAAGGGTGATGTTTCCCTTATTTCTTTTTCAGCCCTTCTATCTTTAGTGTATAGAAGGGCTACTGATTTATTTGAGTTAATCTTGTATTCTGCTACATTGCTAAAGGTGTTTATCAGCTGTAGATGTTCCTTGGTAGAATTTTGTGAGTCACTTATGTTTACAATTTTATCATGTGCAAATAGAGATAGTTTCATTTCTTCTTTTCCAATTTGTATCCCCTTAATGTCCTTTCATTCTCTTATTGCTTTAGCTAAAATTTCGAGAACTACATTGAATAGATAAGGGGAGAGAGGACATCCTTGTCTAGTTCCTGATTTTCATGGGACTGCTTTGAGTTTTTCCTCCATTAATTTTGAAGTTGGCTGTTGGCTTCTCGTAAATCGCCTTTTACAGGCTTCTATAATCTTCATAAAGATGATTTTGCTGTTGTTTCCATCTATTTCCTCTTAATTACTCTGTTCTGGTCTTGTAGTTGTAGAACCACCAGTTGCTTTTGGTTTTGCCTTGTTGTTCTTTATATTGTTATATGTATTCTTGTACTGGTGTCTGCCCATGGCTTCAGTGGTTCATACTTTGTCAGTTCCTAGTCAGTTGTGGCTAGAGTGTTTGTGTTTCTCCTGTGTGCTCTGAATAAGGGGTTTGCTCGATCTCTGACTCTGCTCTAGATGTAGGTCTGAGTTTTAATGGCATCAGTCTTTCTCTGGTAATTCAGTTTCCCTTGGAGGCAGGGCTCAGCCATGTGAGGGCTCTTCTTTTAGGTGTTTCTGGAGGATCCTCTCACAGGTAAAGCCTAGGACCTGTCTGCTAGCAAGAGTCTGAGATTAGACTCTTGATTGTGACCCCAATTCCAGAGAGGGATTCTCCAGACAGGCGGCCCAGGAGCTGGAATCTGCTCACCTCTGACTCTGCTCTGGACAGGTATCTGAGTTTCAAAGGCCTGAGGTCTAATTTTTTGTAGACCTATTTTATATCCTAAATAATTAAAAGAATCTCCTCTTTATATTTTTTAGGAGTAATTTGTAATCTCCAATAATGCAGAAATTTATTTAGTTCTTCAAACATTCTTTGTAATAAATTTGAGTCTGCTAATAAGATTATTTATATAATGGTAAGTCATAGATTGGGGGATTATTTGCATATTACTTCTATTGACACAAGGTTGGACTATTTAACATTCATTATGGGAGAACTCTCCATTGTTATCTTTTTACAGGCTGAGAAATATTATAAGTGGGTACCATAAAGGCAAACTTGTTGTCCTGATCTTGTATAGGAATGGTTAAGAAACAGTCTTTCAAGTCAATAACTAAAATAGGCCACCCCTTATGTAACAGAGAAGACATAGGATTTTCATATTGTAAAGAGTCCATTGGCTGGATCACCTTATTTATTACTTTTAGGTCTGTCATTACTCTCCATTTTCCAGATTTCTTCTTGATGACAAATACAGGCATGTTTCAAGGGCTGGTTTATTCTTCAATATGCTAAGCATTTATCTGTTCCTATACCAGCTGTTCTAAGGCTGCATTTTCTTTTTTGTTAAAGACCATCACTAAACTCATAGAGACTTGTGTGTCAACCATTTTAAAAGTAACACTGTGGGACTCTTTACACTGCCTGCAGTTGTTGTGCTGTTTTTGTACAACCTGAATGGCTGTAGACTGTTCTTATAATATCTTAAAATATTATTTTCAGAAGCATAATTCAGTTTATGTTTCATATCTGACCTTGAAGGGATTTTAATCTGGGTATTTTATTGTTGTAGAATGTCACAACCCCTAGATTCACTGTGATATTAGCCATATATGGCTTCAGCCTTCCTCTGTTTTTCCAGTCCTATGCATTCAAATCATCTTATTCCTTGTTTCACCTGAGATATGGTTCCAATCCCTAGAAACTGAATATTTACCTACTCTAGAGGCCATTTTGATGCCATGATTGTGGGGTTAAGATCAAAACATTCACCTCAATATTAACTAAACCTTGGATAAAAATATTATCTATTTGTATTTTTAATTTGTGTCATTGTTAATTTATGGAAGTCTGCCAGAATAGTCATTTAGGGTTTTTTTTAAAATTTTTGATTCTTCCTTTAAAGTTGCTCTATTATCCAATTCTGTATGTTTCTTTATGTTAGGCACTGGATTTTTTAATTGTCCTGAGGAAGCTGTTCTTTCACTGAAACTGGATATGATTAAATAATCTTTTATTTTGAGTCCTGTGTTTTGGGGGCCTTCCATGAGAGTTCCCAAGAGGTTTTTCCTTATGACAAAGGGTTGCCTTGTTTGTTTCTTGTAGACCTGCACTCAATGGTTCAATGTTGGCTTTTACCATATCTTTTGTATAATTCAGAAGATAAGGACCTTCTGTTTGGGTCATTACTTAAAAGAATATTAGTTCTAGGAATGCCCTGCAAACAGTCTTTTCTTATATGGCCTGATTTACCACAATTAAAGCATTTAATACCTTGATTCCTAATGCTAGCATTGGAAATGGCTTCACATACCCAATTCTCTTCATCATAATTGAGAGACTCAGTATTGATTACATACTGACTGAATCCATTCCTCTATGGGTGCAGATCTGATCTTTAGTGGCATAAGAATTCTTTTACATTCCAAATTAGTATGGTCAAAAGTCAAAGAAAGAATTAGTTGCTTTCTAACTTCTGGATCTGATAATGCACTATGTATTGCCTTGGTTAATCTCTCTGCAGAAAGTCAATATAAGGTATTATTAAGCCTTGCCTGCTTTAGTATATGGCTCAATTTTTGGTTCTGAGTCTAGAATCTTTTTAAAAAAATTATTTATAAAATAAAGTCCTTTCCCCCCATGTATCCCTATGATCTTCCTCCCTTCCTCCAATCCCTCCCAGTCAGTCTTCAGCCTCCCTCCTCCCCATCCTGCCATCCCCTCCCCCAAAAAGGGCAAGAAGTCATAAGGTGAATTAGCTCAGCATCCACTCCAGGCAGGTCTGATTTCCTCATCCTAATGTCAAGACTGAGTTAGGTGTTCCTCTGGAGGGAATGGGCTCTGAAGTGCCAGTCCCCACATAGAAACACAGTCTGATTCCCGCCCCCATCAAGGCTCCACATACTGCCCATGTCAGTGGACAGTTGCCTATCCTTGGTGGGCCTTGTTATTTTCTTGAAGGTCCCTCAGTGGCTGTTCTTAATTAAGTAAGCTCCAAGAGCTCCAGACAGCCATCACTGTGGGAATTTTCCTCAAAATCCCTATCCTCTTGCTCATATAGTCTCCTCTTCTGCTCTCAGCTGAACCAGGGACTCAGCCCAGTGATCAGTCATGTATCACTGCCTCTATCTCTAGTCATTGTTGGATGTAGGTTCTGTGATGGCATTTAGGGTGGCTATTCATTTGATTATGGAGGAAGTTCTGTCTACCCAACACCTTCATTATTAGTTGGAGACCTAGCCAGGGACATCCTGTGAGTTCTTGTAGGTTATCCTAGCACCCGGTCTTTTCCCAACCCAACATTAACTTCCTCTAGTAAGATCTTCCTCTCTTTTTTATCTCATTCCTTGTTGCTCCTCTCACTCAATCATCTCTTTCTCTCATGATTTGTTCCCACACCTTCTTGGTTGTGGCTCCTTATGCTCCCAATTAGCTAGGAAGATCCTCTCTATTTTCTCTTCCTAGGGGAATTCCCGAATGCCTCTCTTAAATTCCTTATAATCCCTAGATGTTCAGAGGTTGTGGTTTGCAGCTTGAGTGTTCTTTGCTTTTTGTCTAAAGTTCACGAATGAGTGAGTACATCCTGTGTTTATCTTTCTGAGCTTGTGATACCTCACTCAGGAAGATATTCTCCAAATCCACCCATTTGCCTGCAAATTTTAGAATGTCATTTTTTCTTACTCCTGAGTAGTACTCCATTGTGTAGATGTACCACAGTTTGTAAGTTCATTCTTCCATTGAGGGACATCTAGGTTATTTCCAGGTTCTTGCTATTACAAATAATGCTGCTATTATCGTAATTGGGCTAATGCTTTTGGAGTGTGAATGTGCATCTTTAGAGTACATGCCCAATAGTCTATTGCTGGATCCTTGGGGAACTTGATTCTCAGTTTTCTGAGGAACTGCCATACTGCATTCCAGAGTGGTTGTACCAAGTTTACGCTCCCACCAACAGTGGAGGAGTGTTTTCATTGCTCCACATTTTCTCTAGCATAGACTGTCATCTGTGTTTTTGATCTTAGCCACTCTGACGGGTAGAAGGTTGTATCTCAAAGTTGATTTGATTTGCATTTCTCTGATGGTTAAAAAGTTGAGCAATTTTTCAAGTGCCTTTCAACCATTTGTAATTCTTCTGCTGAGAATTCCTTTTTTATTTCTGAACCCCATTTTTAAATTGGGTTATTTAGGGTTTTGGGCTCTAGTTTCTTGAGTTCTCTATATATTTTACAAATCAGTCCTCTATCACTTGTAGGGTTGGTGAAGATCTTTTCCCATTCTGTAGGCTGTTGATTTGTCTTATTGACTGTATCCTTGGACTTACAGAAGCTTCTCAGTTTCAGACAGTCCCACTTATTAATTGTTGTTCTTATTGTCTGTGCTACTGGGGTCATATTTAGAAAGTAGTCACTTGTGTCAATGAGTTGGAGGATATTTTCCACTTTTTTTCTATCAAGTTCAGTGTAGCTGAGTTTATCTTGAGGTCTTTGATCCACTTGAATTTGAGATTTGTGTAGGGTGAAAAGTTTCAATCTATTTGCATTATTCTACATACTACCATACAGTTAGGCCAGCACCATTTGTTAAAGATACAATCTTTTTTCCATTGGATATTTTTGGCCTCTTTGTAGAAAATCAGGTGTTCATAGGTATGTGGGTAAACGTCAGGCTGGGTTTAAACATTCCTAATGGAGCCCTTAAAATCTAGAACTGGAGCTGAGCAAATGTCACTTTTGGTTTATGAGACAGGGTCTCGCTGTCATTCAGGCTGGCCTGTAACTGACTCTGTAGCTCTAGACCCATAGCCCCAATCTTCAAAGCCCTGTAATTTCAGAACTGTGTGTCACCACTCTCATCAGCTTCATTCTCCTTCAGCTTCATCCTTAATCTTCTTTCCTAGAGCTAGAGATGGGGGGAGGCAGAAGAGGAAGAGGAGAAGCTGGGAGAGGAGAAGTGGGGGGAAAAGGGAGAAGAGAAGACAGAAAGAGTGGGAGGGTGAAGAAGAGGAGGAACCTGAGGAGGAGGAGGAGTGGGGGA
>PVIH01029852.1:0-13003 GCA_004025045.1 Sigmodon hispidus
TTTATGGCCTGCAGGCTTCATCTCAAACAGCACTTGAGGAGGGAGGTACAGCTAGGCTTAATTATGCCTCCCATTCTAAGGGACTCATTGTCAATTCTGCCTGCTTCCTTCCTCTTCTGCTTCCCACAGAATCCAGTCTCCTCAGCCTGTCTGCTGGAGAGTACATGAGCTTTGTGCCCTCACCCTTCCTGTTACCATCCTCCAGTTGACAGGAATGGTGGTTGATTCACTCCTTTCTCAGAACTCTGTGTACTAGGACCAGCAGGGGCCTCACCCCCATAACCCTCCTGTCCAGAGAATTGATTAGAACAGGATTGCATGCCAATAAACTGTGGAGACACCCTTGACATCCAGGCCATGTCCTTCCTTAGAACAGGTAGCTGCTACCATGTGCTGGTCTCTGGTTATCACGTAACTACAGGAAAACAGTTTTAGCTTTCTGTGGCTTCAACTGTTCATGTATAAAGTAGAATTCTAGAAACTGCACTTTTCTTAAATATTAAATGGAATGTATATTAGCACTTAATAATGCCTAACACCCAATAAAGATGAACTAGACATTAGCTGTTACTGTAACTTAGGAACATAGTATCTCATGTCTAATCTGAAGCTCAACTTCTTGGTATAATGTTAATAAGGGATTAGAGACAGGCAACCATACTCTCCCCAGGCCACTAGTTAAACAGCTTAAGATGATAGTCAGCTGCTGGGAGGCCCAAATCACTTAAGTAGAAAATAGACCAGCAGGTTCTAGAGAGCTCTCTATAAGAATCTGCAGCCTCCCTACAACATAGGCTTCTAGTCTCCTAACTGAAGTATAGCTAGAGAGCTTAAAACTCCCTTTCTCTTGCTAATACAACATTTCACTTTTGCTGAGATACCACAAAGTCATGGGTTCTGGGTCAGCAACTGAAGCAGAGATGAACAGAAACAGCACTCAGCCCAGTGACTAGCAGGGACACAGCACAATGACCCATCCACTCAGCCTCTAGCTAGGTAGACATTCTCAGCTCCCTTCTCCAGAGCCCAGTGGTAGGGCTCTACTGTGTTCCTACCCTCCTGAAGTCCCGTACATTTGCTTTGAAGTCATGCTGCCTTGGGACTGGTTTGTACTTGCTTTGAAGTCATGCTGCCTTGGGACTGGTTTATACTTGATATGATACTGTTTTGGCCCTAGAACCTCAGTGCACCTTCACATATCTGTGGCCCAGAACTGGCTCTGTATGTGCAGAAGCAGAACCACAGGAGGCAGGTGTCCTGCTGCCCAGGCATAATACAGTGACCTCACGGGGCTGATGCTAAGCACATCAAGATCTGCACCACACCTGTGAAGAGATTTGGGCACAAAGCTTCTGAAGTTGTGCTGCATGCCAGCCTTCATGAGGTTCTAATCTTAGTCTATCACTGTGTCTACTGCCCTGTGAATACACGTTTGAACATATGCCTCACTTTCTATCTGGCAGTAGTGGAATGGAGGGAGGAGGTATGATTATGATCTTGTCCTTGAATTTTAGTTGTAATGAGTATCCCTATATGTGTGTGTGTCTCTGTCTAGTGTATGTCTGTATGTACATATGTGTGTGTGCATGAGTGTGAAGGGCAGAGCTCAACCCCATGTGTTGTCTACTTTGCTTTTTTTTTTTTTAAGATAGAGCCTCTCATTGTCCTTGTACTTTCCCAGTAGGCTAGGCTAGCTGGCCAGTAAGCCCCAAAGATAAACCCATCCTTATCTCCTGAGTGCTGGGAATACAAACTTGATATCAGTCACACTTACTTTCTAGGGATGAGACTCAGGTCCTCTGTTTGTTCAGTAGGCTCTTTGCCGGGGGAGCCATCTCCCCAGCCCAGCAGTGGGATTGGAACTGATCACTTCTCCAGTCTTCACTGTAGCAGGAATGTGCCTTCTGGGGTGTTGTATGTGAATTTTATAAAAATATGGCACAAAAGGAAGTGTGAACTTCCATCAGCCAGATGCTTTTATACACTGCTTTGTCCACAATGCACTCAGGAATCCTGTGCTGAAGCTACACAGGGCAATCAAGAGTCCTTCCCATCCTGTGTGGGACACAGAGCCCTAGAAAGCCCATGCTTACAAAGACCATCTTCTGACATGTCTGTAGCTTGAATTTCACACAGCAGTTCTTCTGAAGAGCTGGTAATGTTTTCTACCCTAAAAGTAGAAATAAAAATCTTCTTTGCTTATGGAAAACATCATTTTTGACCCAGTAACAGCAAAGCACAACTAAACACTAACAGAAACCCAGTAATGCAGAGGACCTCCTGTTGCTGCCACCCTTCACCCCATGCTCAGGCTGGGGTCCCTTTTTTCTCATTCTTTCTCTCCCTCTTTCCCAAACTTATCCAGAATAGTTTATATAGTTTATAATCCCAACTACTGCTATGGGAGAGGCTCCCCTGGACTGTAGTCCTATATCTGGTCAGACCACTGAAGAAAACTGACTCTTTCCCAGCCGCATTCAAATGTCAGTATTTCCTCAGCTAGGGTTGAGACTTTGTGCCTGCTACCCCCCCCCAATCACATGTCTGGCTTGAGCTTGCACTCATCCTTGTGAGTTCATATATGCATTTATCCTATTGTGTTTGGAAAAGACTCTTTTCTTAAACTCATCCACCACTTTCTGGCTCTTACAGTCTTTTAACTCCTTCTTTAACATAGAGCTCTGAACACTGAAGGACAGAGTGTGATATAGACAATCCTACTTACAATTGAGTACTCTGAAGTCTCCTATTCTCTATACATTCACCAGTTACGGGTCTCTGCGTTAATGACCATTGTGGTAGTTTGGGTAAAAAAATGAATCCCAAAGAGAGTGATTTGACCTTGTTGGAGGAAATGTGTCACTGTAGAGGCAGGCTTTGAGGTCTCCTTTGCTCATGATAAATCCAGTGAGATAGACCCCTTCCTGTTGCCTGTAGGTCAAGATATGGAACTCTCAGCTCCATGTCTGCCTGCATACTGCCATATTCTGCTATGGACTAAACCTCTAAAAATGTAAGCCAGCTCAATTAAATGTTTTTCCTTTATAAGAGTTGCCATGGTCATTGTGTCTCTTCACAGCAGTAGAAACCCTAACTTAGGCAGCCATCTGCTAATGAGAAACTCTATTACTGCTTTGTGAGTCACCAGTTCTGCATCTTCTACTGACACTTCTCAAGTTCATCCCTTGTGTCAATTCTTTCTTACAGCAATCAGCTACTTCTGATGAGATGAATGTGGGGCTGCTGACAGAAATCTAGAAAGTTTTCTAAAATTGCAAACTTAACATATCACTAATTACTAAAAGAAAATGTGGCATATCTTTAATGCTTTTGCTAAATGCCTGTCATTGTGATGGGCCCAGGAAAGTGAGCCTCTGGGAATGTTTTCACTTGACACAGAAGGAAGCATAACCAGAGGAAAGTTTCTTATGAAACCACAAATGTTGAGTTGCAAAATCTTCACATTCTGAGCAAAATCTAATTCTACTTGATGTTTTTCTTAGGAAATCTATTCTGAGGGGATTACGAGTTCCAGGAACCCATTCAGAGGAACTTGGAAAATTCCTGGGGCAGGGATGGCTTAAGAGAGTTGAGTCCTGCTGCAGAGTTATAAAAGATGTGATATTTATGTTTGATGCTTACTCGGATAACAATGCTGCTAAGTGAGGTACATGTGATTCATGGTTGAGAACACTTTTGTAGAACTCCTGCAGAGAAAACTTCCTCTGCCTCTACAGGCACTATCTCTTTGCCATTACTTCTACTCCATCCATCACTGGGGATAGCTTTGAGGGACTTTTACTATATGTAGGTCATTGGGCTGAGATTAAAAACAACAACAAAAAGATTGTTAAGATAGTCTTAGTCAGTGTTCAATTGCTGGAAAAAGACACCATGACCTCATCAACATGTATAAAGGAAAACATTTAACTGAGGCTGGTTTACAGTGCAGAGGTTTTGTCCACTATTGATAATTATCATTGTGGTTTAGAAGCATGGCAGCACACAGACAGATATGGTGCAAGAGAGGTAGCTGAGATTAGCACATCTGGATCCTTAGGTAGCATGAAGAAAGAGAGACACTGAGCCTGGCTTGAGCACTTGAAACCTCAAAACCTACTCCCAGTGACACACTGTCTCCAACAAGGCGACAAATCCTAATAGTGCCACTCCCTGGTGACTATTCTTATTCAAACTACCACAAAGATCCAAAGTCCACACACAAAGGAGCTTAAAATTTAGCAAAGGTCACAGAGCACAGATTCTGGCTGTTAGAATCCTCATGGGTGTTTTCCTCAAGGATTTATTGATACAATATTGCCCAGAATATCCTGGGAAAAGCCTTGATGGCTCGATTTCCACAGTGTCACTCAAGGACTTAATAAAGTCCTCAAGGACTTAGATTAACAGGCTCTGTTAGGTGGTAGTTAATCTCTCTGAGTTCATTATAAAAGGTCTATGTTTCCATTTTAGCTGACATGAGTCAGCTAGCCCATTATTATAAAATTATGTAGTTCCCCCTTTGCTGATTTTGAAGAATTTCCAGCTAAATAATGTCTTGTAGCGACTAATTTTCTGCCTTAATTTTGCAAGTCTGTATCTTTCCTCAGATTCAAGCAGCATTTCTAAATTATGCTAAGTGAAGACTCTTTGGAGTTCTAACCATAAAATCAGTGGTCAAATTACTAGGGTTAAAAAAATGCATTTTTGCTTTTAAAAAAAGTACAAACAGAAGGGTGCATTTTAGTGTATTTGTGAGACAACGGAAATGTGTAAATCCTCACAGGCTCCGTAGACTGGGGCAGAACCTTCTTGTTGACCAAGTGAATGAACAAGAAAGTGCCGAGCAAACGTACTGTAACTTTTAACTTTAAGGCCACAGTTCAAGGGCGAGTCTGGAAGGACTGGGCTGTTAGCACCTGCTCTCAAAGTCAGGAGGGCCCTGCAGGAGAGCCAGCTAGGAGCCGCTAGATCTCAGTGAGGAGAAGAGTTAGACAAGTTCTGCCTTTGCTTGTTAGTTTAATTAAATGAATGAATGAATAAATAAATAAATAAATAAATAAATAACTTAGAGTTACCATTCAGTACATTCAATTTCCAAAGCTGGTTTAGCTGGTGCTTCTAAAGTAGTAGTATCTCATGTCTTTAATTTCAGGACTTGGGAGGCAGAGACATGCAGATCTCTGAGTTTGAGGCCAGCCTGTTCTACAGGCATGTTCCAGGACAGCCAGGCCTACACAAAGAAACCTCATCTTAAAAACTCAAAAATAAAAAATAACTTCATATTAAAATGAAAAAACTCACTTGAGGGGATGGAACATTAATTTAGGAAGTGTCATCATTTGACTGACCTGTGGGCATATTTGTGGGGCATTTTCTTAATTATTGATTGATGTGTGAGAAATAGAACATGGCTACCCCATTTAAATACATTATCACCGGCTTTTTGTTTTCAATGGTTTCCTTTACTGTCTAAGTTTAGCTGTCCTGGAACTTGATCTGTAAACCAGGCTGGCCTCAAACACAAAGATCTGGCAGCCTTTACTTTCTCTGAGTGCTGAGATTAAAGACATGCACCACCAAGCTTTACTTTACTAGTTTAGTTTAGCTGGGTGGGGTCTTACCATGAGGTCAACACCCCCTTTATTCTATTTAGTATCAGGCTTTTCTTTAAAATTTTCCCTTGTTTCTCTGTGTAACAGCCCTGACTCTTCTGGAACTCAATTTGTAGACCAGGCTCATAGAGATCTGTCTGCCTCTGCCTCTGCCTCTTGAATGCTGGGATTAATGGTATGTGCTACCCTGCCTGGCTTTAGTTAGACTTTTTCTTTGCTGTGAAGAGACACCATGACCATAGCTACTCTTATAAAGAATGAAATTTAATTGGCATTGGCTTAAAGTTTTAGAGGTTTAGTCCATTATCATCATGGCAGGAAGCATGGTGGTGTGCCGGCAGACATGGTGCTGGAGAAGGAGCTGAGAGTTCTACATCTGGATTGGCAGGCATCAGGATGAAAGAGAGACACTGGGCCTGGTTTGAGCATTTGAAATCCCAAATCCTTCCCCCCACCCCCAGTGATACACTTCTTCCAACAAGCCATACTTACTCCAACAAGACCACACATCAAATAATACCACTCTCTATGAGTTTGAGGAGGGGGGCATTTTCATTGAAACCATTATGCCTACCTAATCAAATCCTTAATTCCAAGGACTTTTGAAACTGTGACTTTTTTGCTACCAATCTATGAAAGGAATCTACCTTCTAGGTGAAACTGACTGGTAATAAGCTACTTCTGTCACTGAAGCATTCAAACTACATTCACAGAATGTGGACCTGCAGAGGATAGGGGAGAAGGCTGGTATTAGGAATGAATGACCTTGACCTTCATCTGCCCTTGATAACACATGGAATAGGTATGCTGAGGTTGCAGTGCCCACATAGATGACCTGAGAGGTATGGATGAGGCCTGAGTTTCTATATTTACAGCAAGCAGCCAGGTGACATTCACTCTAGTGCATGAATCACACTCTGAATAGCAAGCTCTTGTGGGGGGTAGACTTCTGAGCAGTTAAATAAGATAGGCAGCTATGAGTGGGCATGGTTGCTCATACTTTTAAATGTCAATGCTCAGGAGGCTGAAGTAGGAAGTTTAAGTAGATACACAATGATCCAGAAATAAAGTACAAAAAGCAAACAAACCAAAAAATATGTGCTTAAACATAATTTAACATTCACTGGATTTTTACTATGTGCAGGCCATTGGACTGGTCTCTCTGGGATTAAGAACAAACCAACAAAAAAAACCTCAAAAGATGAATGAGATCCAAGACAAAGGCCATAGAGAGCATACACTCAGAGTGTTAGGATACTGGTATCATTTTTAAACTGGTCTTATGAGGGAATTTTTCCTGAAGGGATTTCAAGGGTGACCTAGCACAAAGAGTTAGATCTTATCCCAAAGAAAATGAAGCAGTTGTGTTACAATGGAGAAGCATTTGGAAGAGGATGGGAACATAACTAGAGCCATTTGACTCCTCTGTATGTGAATTTTTGAATTAGAAAGATGAGCACACTATCTATCTTGTAGGGCTGCTGCTGTAGGAACTGAATTCATAATGCTATGAGAATTTATGAGCATGCCCAGTACACAGTTATTACTGAGTCGAGTTGTGAAAACACATGCACCAGATTCTGTATTGAACTTTGATGAGAAAAGGTGCCCCACGGACTAGGCCATGATCCCTAAGACTCTGGACTGTCTGTGCTTCCTGAGAGTTCATTCTTCATACCATGTGATATTTGCCACATTTATAACATCTGGCATTTAACATCAGTGTCTGTGGAAGTTGTTTCAGTAGCAAAGCTATTTTTAGCTTCAAAGACAGTGAGATCCAGGGACCAAACCAACAGGAAAGGGATCTTTCACTCAAGGACAGGACTTGCAGACTGCCAGACTTCAAGTCCAGGAGAAGATTGAATAACAAGCAGAGACCGTGTGTAGTGAGGACACAGCAGTGCTTTGGCTGCCCCTTCTCAGCCAATGGTCACTGGTTTCTACTTGCATAAATTGTATGTGACATTTTCTTCATTGGATATAAACCACACGTGGACATTTTGGCCAGGCGGCACCCTTAAGGATTCAGCTTTTGAAGTTTACCAGTTAAGAACACTAGTTGCTCTTACAGAGGACCTGAGTGCCCAGTGTCCATTTTGGATGGCTCATAACACCCGTACCTCCTGCTTCAGGGCATCCAGTGCCCCTTGTGGACTCTGTAGGTACCTGCACATGTGCTCTACACACAGATACACATTTCTAAGCATAAAAATATTTTTAAAAAGGATTTCATACTGTGATGCTATTAGAAATGACACAGGCCATCTTCACATCATTATACCCTGTCCAAGACTACAGGGCGTCCCCAGAGACCTGACCAGAGGTCAGTGTTTCTTGTTAACAGGCTCACAGATCCTTCAGTAGAACTCCCCAACATGGCAAAGCAGGTGTGTTGGCTCATTACGCTTTCTGTCTCTAAGACTGAATCCCTGACAAGCAGAAATGTAAGAAAGAAAATAGATCAGCACAAGGTTGCCAGTTATATAGCCCATCTTGGTTGGGGAAGTATGGCCTTAGGAGCGTGAGGTGATATTGTGTCCACAGTCAAGAAGCAGTAAAATGGACAGGAAGTAGGTCTGGTCTGTAAAACCTCAAGGCCTGCCCCCAGTGGTCTCTGCTTCCCCCTTGCCCTCCCCACTCTTGTCCTTCAGTAAGGCTCTGAGACCCAAAAGTCACAGCCTTTCATCACAGCACCTGCCACCAGCTGGGAACCAAGTGTTCAGATACATGAGCCTGCAGGGCACACCACATTCAAAGCAGGGCAGCAGGAGGCATGAGCCTTCACTTTGCCTTTCAGTGAGAATTCAGACATGAAAAGAGACTCTTAGACCTTGGCACAGCCTGGCATAACATGTGTACAACAATACAGTAAAATCCAGAATCCTTGCTAACTGAGATGAAAATAAAGCAAGAGCTAATAAAAGGTGTCCTTCTCCCCCGTCACCACAGGTCCCAGGAGAAAACAGAAGAAGCCATCGTGCTGCTCAAGGAATCCATTAAGTATGGTCCCGATTTTGCTGATGCCTACTCCAGCTTGGCTTCCCTCCTGGCTGAGCAAGTAATTGTTTCCATTTAATTTCACAAGTGTTTCTTTAAATGTTACTGTTGAGTGCATCTGCCAATATCAACACAGATTTTTATACGGGTAGCTCCAGTTCCACACCAGGTCTGTGTCAATTTTGGACATGTTCGGCACTAGCAACCTAGTTTTCTCACTGTATAAAGATGGAATTGAGATGCCTTGCAGCAGTCACTTGGCTTAAATGAAAACAATGATTTGATCCCACACATCAGTTACTAAGGGTACAATTTGCAATTTAAACATTTCAAAAGTTCTAACAAGTAACAAAATTAGAATAGTTTATGAATATTCAAGTGACAGAAATTATAAACTTAGTTTTTACACCTTTCCTAGAACCTTCATCAGACACAGAAATCTGTGGATTTGTGAGTTCCTGATATAGAATGGTATTATAGGTAAATAACTCCTGTGCATATTTTTTTAAATTAAAGTTAGTGCATTGTATACTAGCTATGCAAATAGCTGCTATACTGCATTGATTAAGGACTAAAGACAAGAAACCAGCATAGACACAATATTTTCTGAGAGTGTGTGTGTGTGTGTGTGTGTGTGTGTGTGTGTGTGTGTGTGTGTACCAGGTCCTGAAGAGGATATTCAGTGCCTTCCTCTATTGCCCTCTCTCTTATTCCTTTGAGATAGGGTCTCTCACCTAATCCAAAGTTTACTCTTTTAGTTACACTGACTGGCCAGTGAGCTCCTAGGATCTGCCTATTTTTACCTAAATCACTGGGGTCATAGACACATGTGTCCATGTGTGTACTAGGGGTTCAAACTTGGGTCCCTAAGCTTATACATTTAATCCTCTTTCCCAGGGAGTTCTCTCCCTCTCCCCTTTTGAGTGTTTGATCTAAGGCTTGTTGACCCTGCAGATAAAGGGGGTACCTGTGTTCCTTGAACAGCATAGACAGCCTGTAGACAGAAAGCCCATCTGGTGTAGTTGATTTTCTTGAATGCTGACATATAATGTTTTAAATTAAGGTGATCCTCCATGGTGTACATTTTCAGTCACTGACAGCCTTTAGTGAAGACCATGAAGGGTTTTCTAGAGAAAAGATTGCCTGCATCCTTCAGAATCATGTCTTCTCACTTTATCCTGGCTCCTTCATCATTCACAAACATACACCCTCCCTCTGCTTATGACCTGGACATGCCAAGCACCCTCACTGTGCAGGCATTTTCTGCGACCTCCACACATCTCTGACACAGATGCATTTCCTCCTGCCATGCCACTTCTTGTGTGATGATTCTATGCCTACTTTCTGCCATGTCTTCCATAACTTTGTCTTGTATTTTCCATTCCTTACAATGGTATACCATCTAATATAGCTTTATGGGTTAATGGTCTTTCACCCACTTCCACAAGGTCTGACTCTATAAGGATAGTTGTGCCATGTGAAGTGAGAACCCACAAAAGTCTGGTCAATAATTTATTAAAGGGTGCAATGGGAGACTCCGCTCCTGATCTGGCTGTCATAGTCCTGCCATTCTGCCCAAGGGCAATGGGAACCAACAAAAGCCATGCTTCTTCAGTTTGCTCCAGCTCCAACTACCCAAAAGAGAACATGAGATCCCCCCGCTCAGTTTTTATTCAGTAGTTAGACAAGTATCCATGCTCTAGGGCTTGTCACCATTGGCTGAATGGATCAAATTCCCACAACAGACAGTTACTGTATTTATTTCAATATTCTCTCACCTACCAGGCTGTATGCAGTCAATAGATTCCAAATCAGTAAGTAAATAAGTAAACTTGAAGAATATGCAGGGGACTGGACTTAAGGTCACACTGCTCTCATTAAATGATGATCCACCCTGCCCTGAGGAGTAGTCTAAGAAGCAGTCAAGGGGCACTGTTCATAGTGACCCCAAGCTGTCAACCATGAGACTGTGGCCATCATCCCTTACACCAGTGTGTCTTTATGAGGCCCTAAGGGTGAGAGATCTGTGTTTCAATGTTGGAAAGCTTATATATGTTTCTCCAGAATTACATTTAGTTTTTATTTTCTTTTTAATCTGATGCATGAAGATTTTTTTATATTCTAGAAAGGTCAATTCTGTCTCCACTTCTGTTTCTCCTCAGCTGACAACCATCTGGACTGTATTAGCTGTTGCTCACCTATGCTGTTCTTATTTCTACATTTGTTGGTTTTTTCTTAATTCAAATTCAGTTCATGTTCCTGCCTTGATTTCACTATGCAACAGTGAGGTGTGAGTGAAGACTGTCCTGTTTCCAGCTCAGTTCTTCTCTCCCAGCTCCCCAGGCAGGCAATAGACTCTGGGTTGCTCTTAAGGAAAAACACATAGTTAAGCAATGTCACATTTACATCTACTGATAACCAAGTCTGGTGTCTTGAGAACTCTGGCTGGACTGACACCTGTTTACATAGTTCACCTTTCTCAGGACCATCTTTTCTTTTCTTTTTTTCTTTCTAAATCCCTTCTTGCTTCCAGAACAATTCCAATTCCTGCCCAAACTTTCTCCGTTTTCCCATTTTGTGGCGAGGTGTATTTCCAGAGATCTCCGTGTTCATCACTTTTCCTGTTGCTGTGCCCAACAAATGCAGCTTAGAGAGGAGGGGGTTAATTCTGCTCACAGTTTGGGCGTGCAGTTGGTCTATCATGGAGAGAAAGGCATGGCAGCATGGTTCTATGGTGGTGGGAATATTTGACTACTGCTTGTTCACATCGCAGTGGTGTCTCTAATAAGCAGACAGGAAGTGAACCCAGCTATAAATCTCAAGACTTGCTTCTAGTGCCTTACTTCCTCTATCCTACAGATGCTGCTAGAGAAGCAGCATCAACAGCTGGAAACCAAATGACCCCTAAGGGACTTTTCACCTCTGAGCCATGACATCAGCATACAAATTCTTCATTTATTTCATTTCTTGGGTTAGTATCCTGAGATAAAATTTAAACCATGTGGACCAGGGAGACAGCTGAGTAGGCAGAGTACTTGCTGTAAAAGCTTGAAGTCTGGAGTTCAAAGGCCCTACATAAAAAGTGAAGCAGGTACTTCCCAACTGTAAACTCCAGCACTTGGGAACAGAGAGGGGATCTCTAGGCTGGGTTCACCTGAGAAAACCTTCCTGAGCACATGAAGTGGAGCACAATCAAGGAAGACACACAGTGTCAACTTCAAGCCTCCACACAAATGAGTACACAATGCACATATGTTGTAGAATGGTTTTTTTTTTGGTTTGTTTGGTGTTTGGAAGTTTTGTATTTGGTGTGCTTTGTGGCTGTGGCTTTTGTTTTTTAAAGAAATGAATTATATGTTTATATTTTTTATATTGTTTGGTTTATGTCTTAAGTATATTATTAGTTTTTTATTTTAATTTAATTTATTTTTATTAATTTTTTTATTATGTGGTTTATAGTTTGTGGCTTATTTGGATTTTTATATGTTGTTTTTTGGGGGGATGGATTGAGAGTGGTAAACTTTATTTTTTTTTATTTGGTTGTTTTTGATTTTTTATTTATTTTTATGGTGTTGTGTATGAACTAAATAGTTTTTTATTTATATTATATAGAAAATATTTTATTATTTTTTTTGTTTAATTAAAAAGGAAGGTTTTAATTTTTATATAGTAAAATTATAATAGAATAACTTTTAAGTAGGAGTTATAGTCATAATATTTAGTCTATTTGTATTTATAAAATTAAAGAGAATATTTTATTATTTATTTTATTACTGTGAGTTTAAACTTTTATATTTAATATATTTTTTAAACTAAAAAGAATTATATTTATAATTATTAAATTTTTAATTATATTAAAGACTATAGAAGGATATATTATTATGTAAATAAACAGGAAGTGTAAGCAACTTTTAAAGTCTAGAAAATGACAGAGATGACTTATGTTTGTTTGGACAGTTATTTAAAGTTTTTTTTTATAACGTTGGGGCATTTATTTTTAGCCTTTATGGCTTAAGTTTTTGGCATACTTTTTAGTGATGTAGGAAATTTGACATAGTCTATTAGTTGTTTTTTCTTGTGTTTTGAAGAATGTCTGGTAATGTTTTTTGTAAAGTAGGAATCTGAAGGACTATTTTGGCTTGTTTTGTTAAAGTTTAGGGGTCATGTTTTTATGGAATTTGTATGTTTAGTTTATATAGTATATTGTTAAGTAGTTAATATTAGAATAGCTTTTTGTTTAGTGGCTAATTGTTGTTATAAAGTAAATTTTATATGAAGTTTTTTTAATGTTTATTATTTTTTTGAAATATATTGGTGTTGTCAGGAGTAGACTTGTCTTATTGTTTAGAAAAGTCTAAGCTTTTAAAATAATTTAAACGTTATATTTT
>PVIH01029853.1:0-13003 GCA_004025045.1 Sigmodon hispidus
TAGTAGAATGCCAAGTAGTTTTAGAGGTTTTTAAATGTTTTCCTGAGTCTTTTAATTTGGTATCTGATTCATCATATGTGGTGAATGCTGTTAAAAATTTAGAAATTGTTTCCTATATTAAACCCTCTAGTATGGTAGCCTCACTTTTAGCAGGAATAAGAGGTGAGATTTTGCATTGATCCAATCCCTTTTATATTACTCATATCTGAGCTCACTTTTTGTTACCTGGTCCTATGGCAAAAGCCAATGAACAAGTTGATCTGGCAAGGCGCGCTTTTGTGGCATTGGACTCTGAAACACAAGTGCGAGAGTTTCATAGCTTATACCATGTTTCATCTGCTGTTTTAGGAACTAAATTTAAAATTTCTAGGGAGAAGGCTAGGAATATTGTGAAAAGCTGTTCTGCTTGTGTGCAATTCTTGCCTGCTCAGAAAATAGGGGTTAATCCCAGAGGCATTTTTCCACTTGAAATTTGGCAGATGGATGTTACCCATGTTCCATCCTTTGGAAAGCTTCAGTATGTGCATGTCTCCATTGATACATGTTCTGGGGTAACGCATGTTACACCTCTTTCTGGGGAAAGGGTTCACAATGTCATTACCCACTGCGTTGAAGCTTGAGCCGCTTGGGGCAAGCCTGATACACTGAAAACAGACAACGGGCCAGCCTATGCCTCTAAGAGTTTTGCCTCATTTTGTCACAAAATGCAAGTGAACCATATCACAGGCCTGCCCTATAATCCACAAGGGCAAGGGATAATAGAGCGTGCACATTGTACGCTCAAGGACTTCCTGAAAAAACAAAAAGGGAGAATAGCAGAGAATTGCACCCCCAAACAAAGGCTCTCTCTTGCTTTATTCACTATAAATTTTCTAAATTTAAATGATAAAAATGAAACCATTGCTGAATGTAATATGACGTCAGAACCCAACAATCAAGGCAAAGTTATGTGGAAGGATGTACTTTCTAATCAATGGCAGGCCTGAATCACATTATTGTACTATCCAGGGGATCTTTATGTGTTTCTCCACAGAATCAGGAACCAGTCTGGGTGCCATCAAGATTGATGAGACTCGTTGAGGACGACTCTAAGGATGATGCTGATATGGATACTCCTGACCGTCTTCCCCCTGATTCAGGCATAAAAGATGATACTCTGGGGGATTAGTTAGACCTGGCCATTACCTATGCCAGTCCATGCTCAGTCCAGAGTTCTCCCTATGATATTTTCCACTTCATGTGAATTGGATGTCCCTTGTGCCCATCCCCTTTCCACGGATTGGGCAGAATATAATGTTAGTAATATTAATTTGAATCAGTCACTTTGTTTTAGTCTTAAAGAGAATGATGACTGTAATTTTTTAGCCAGGAAAAACTTGACTTATAGGGTAAACCCCCTTAAGGATAATCAAGTTCCTGTGCATATGTTGACTGAAGCTTTGGGACAGATAGCTACTGGTTCCACCTCTGGCACAGGATCAGAACTTAATGGAAATCATGAGATGAATGTTACCACCATGATCCTGACTCATGAAGGAATAGTTCCATTACATAACAATAATAAGAACAGACAAAATACCACAAGACCTATAGTTGCTCCCTATTGTCAAATAAGTAGTTTTTCTACCTTTATTTCCTGCCAAGATAGAACTTGGGGAAATAAACAGCTTAGTCTGGGATTTGAATTCTCTCCTGGCTTGAGGCCCTATATGGGAAATGTTGAGCAATCTGATAACACAACTTGGTTTACTGAAGGATGGCCATTCTTTTCCTGGGTATTGATTAATGAGGCAGGGGCCAGTGCGGATGTTTCTGCTCTTGTGAACTTGCAAGGATCCTTGGGTAAGGTTTATAATGTGTCAGGTGTGGTGAAGTCAGGTAATGAAACAAGAATGAAATTGAAATTAACATCTTATAACAACGAGGTTAGCAATTACACAGGGTCAGCAGCTTTGGTGTGTCTGAAGTCACCTTTTATGTTTCTCTTGACTAACTCTAGTAAAAACTGCACCATTTCAGGCAGCTGTTGGTTGGCAGAGTGTTGGAATGGATCAGTGGTGACTACAGCAGTAGTTGTTAGAATGCCTACCTTTGTCCCCATGCCTGTGGAAGCTGACCCAGAGCAGTTCCCTATGATGAATCTGTTACGCCATAAGAGGGACTTCGGCATTACGGCCGCTATTGTGGCTGCCACTGCCATTTCAGCAATGGCAGCAGTTACTGCAGGTGTAGCC
Organism: Sigmodon hispidus; assembly: GCA_004025045.1. Classification (NCBI taxonomy): domain Eukaryota; kingdom Metazoa; phylum Chordata; class Mammalia; order Rodentia; family Cricetidae; genus Sigmodon; species Sigmodon hispidus. The sequence continues at coordinate 2,235 of PVIH01029853.1, forward strand.
ATGGCCAGCCAAGTCAAGTCTGCCCAGGAAATTAATCATATTGTGGCTCAAACTTCGCAAATTTTAGAGGAGCAAGCACAGTTTAATTCCCATTTGCTGAGTGGTATCCTTGCCACCAACGAAAGAGTAAATTTACTAGAAGAGGTTATTGAAGATGTATATGGCCTAATACAAGTGGGCTGTGTATAGAAGTTAGGGCATGTTTGTGTTACCCCTCTTGTTGTTTCAGATGCTTTGAATGAAAGTCGAAGAATTGGAGAATTTTTAAGTGGGAATTGGTCTATGGAGGCCAAAAAGATGATCCTCAAGCAAAAGTTCCAGATTGCACGTTTTAATGCTACAAGATTGGAGCCTGTTACACTTGGAGACTTTACTTGTTGGCTCACTTCTGCCCTTTCCTTTTTCAAGGAGTGGGTGGGAGTGGGAATCTTTGCAGTCTGCTGTTTATTTGGGGTTGTTTTTTGCCTCTGGCTGGTTTGCCATATTCGCATCAGAGAGCATCGTGAAAAGGTCCTACTCACTCAGTCACTCTTGGCTGTTGATGCAGGGCACTCCCTCGCAGCCTGGCTCTCCACTCTTAGTGACTCATAATGATTGTCCTTGCACAGAGAGGCTTTAGCTGCCATTGCACCACTATAGGGAATCATTCTCCTCTGAGGTGGCCTTTGCACCCTGTCGCCCTCACTGGCCTTGCACGAAGGAAGGCATCTCGGGGATCCTGGCAGCAGGAAATAGCCTTTGAGCGCTGGGCACATCATGAGATGAACACCTGTATGGGCTATATCCTCTCTGTGCCATTAGAAAAACAAAAAGGGGGAGATGTAGGGCGCGGTTGGCCCTTGCGCAACTTGCTTGAACATTGCATCATGTTCCCCAGCTATTGCACCTCCGCCGCTTATGCTAATTAGGCGCTTAATAGTGACCTATCCAATGTGATCCCTGACTATGCTAATTTGGCACTCCTTACTGCCTATCACCAGCTATATGCTAATGAGGCATTACTTTGGACCTATCACCAGCTATATGCTAATGAGGCATTACTTTGGGCGCCAATCATATGGCTACATGCGTCCCAGTTTCCCTATATAAGCAGGCTGCATTTCAGGCATGGGGTCTTTCTTCCATCATTCTACCTCAACTGAGCTGTACTCCAACAAAGTGTAATCTGAGAAGAATTGTGCATGTGGTGACTCATCATTCTGCAGGCCAGAAAGCGGCTCACCACAACAATTAATAATGCTGTTTAAAGTTAAGTGATCTCTAATATGAAATTTTCTCATCAAAATAATTTTTACATTGCCATATTTCAATGGAACACAGTAAAATACCTTGTGCCACTACAAATCATTTGCGTGATGCAAATAAAGAATACTTACTTTTGGTCATTAATGCTTGCTGAGTATAAATTGTACCTGTTTACACCTTAAAGTCTTTAGATGATTGATTTGTTGTGACAAACTATCCAAAAAAATGGAGAAAGGGTTAATTTTGGCTTGCAATTTCAAGGTACATACAATCAGGATGGGAAATTTGTGACTCTGGATTTGAAGGGAGCTGATCCTGTTTTGACTGCAGACAAGAATAAAAGAAGAATCAACATTGATGAATTCTTGTGTGCATCTCACCTTTTCTCTTTTGTAAATTCCATGCCCAAGTATGGTGAGTAATGCAATCTGTGAATAATGTGAGTCATCCTACTTTAATTAACCCAATCAACACAACCCCTCATAGCCATTTCCAGAAGTTGCATAATCTGTCATAGGTATGCCTGGAATGTTATCTCCCAGTGACTACTTGCTAAATTGGCATTAAACTCATGCCCAAAGCTTCCTGCTTTCATTTTTAATAACTATTATGTTTTACAAGTGACTAACATTTGTAATTAAAAACAAAAAGCTTGTGAGTTTCTTGAGGCTAAAGAAGATTATTGCAAATACTAGATACAATAATAATCTACCTAATTTATACAACAGAAAATTAAGATCAACCTATGATCTTGAGAAGATCCTAGTGTTCAACAAGGGTCCTCTGAAAGTGTCATAAGGGACATACCATTAATTATTTTACAACATCAACAGTGTGTTGAAATGTCTATTTAAAAACATGTGCACATACTGCTTGCAATTCAGATTGACAATTATTGTTATCATAATGCAATAATTTATAGCTGTATAAAAATAATAATAGCATATTTTATGTCATTTTTCACCAGTCAATGTTATTCAAGTCAGAAGATAAATAACCAGACCACAACTACTACAAAGTGAATCAAAGATCCTATTTGTGTAAACTTACACAATTTTTAAAGCTGTACTGAATAACTCAAGGAATTTTCTTAGAGTTTGATAATACATTTCAAAGAGCATAGAAATAAACACAGCATTCTAAGAAAAACTATCAGTGTGCAAGTTTAAACAAAAAAAGATTAGATCTCTATAAAATAGAACTTAGGAGATCTGCACAGTGTCCTTCCCAGATGCAGTTAAATAATCAATAATATGAGAGAAGTCATAAGCACAGATAGGGGGTGATAATATGAAGACAGGTACTCATTGCTCTCACAGATTCCAGAAATAGTCCATTCACCCTAAAGAGCAAGGAAACTCTCATATTTTATAGAGAAGTCATCACACTAGGAAAGACTATCCTCTGCAATGGAAGAAATTATCATAAACCAAATGTTGTTGTACACTCATTTAAATGTGTCAAATAAATAATTCACAGTTACTGACATGCTTCTAAGAAACAGCATATTTTATAACAGACTTAAATATGCAAAATTTATATAAAATACCTAGCATTTACCAAAGTAATACAAAATTACAACAGAAAGGAAACATGAAGTTTCAACCTCAGAAAAGATGAAAAATATCAGTTTACTTAAATGATCAACAAATTAATAGGAGATGTTAAAAAGCAGAGAGTTTTGGCTGAATTTCTTATAGGGAACAAACTATGAACAATGTTTTATACTTTCCCTTTTATTTCTAAAATTGGTTACCTCACTTAATAATGCATTTATTTTTTCCTATGTAGTTTGTGATTTTATTTTTCTTTGGAGCTGAATGTGGTTTGTGTGTGCGTGTGTATGTGTGTATGTGTGTGTGTGTGTGTGTGTGTGTGCTTGTGTGTGTGCTAGATTCTCATAATCTGCTTATGGGCTTGTAGGTTGGTTGCATTTCTTTTTAATAGTAAATACAATAGCAGTAAACACAGATGTGCAAATTTCATTATGGTGGTATCTGAAGTTCTCTAGATATATAATCAGTAGTGAAAGAACTATATCTAGGCCTTATAAGGTAGTTCAATGTTTATTACTTTTAAAAAATATACAGTCATATTTCCTTAATGGTTGTATTAAATTGCACTTCCAGCAAAAGTGAATAAAGTTTTCTTTTTTTTCCCCACATCCTTTCCAACAGATTTTATAATGACATTCATTTTGAATGGAGTGAGGTGGTATTTCAGAACAATTTGCATTTCCCTAATGACCTTTTAAAGAGTTTCTGGCCATTTGTTTGCTGTTGCTTCTTCTGTTTAAAGGGTCTATTCACATGCTGATTGCTTTATTTCCTTGTCATTAAGTTTCTTTGTTAATTTTAGAAATTATTCACTAGTCAGAAGCATAATTGTTTTTTCCTATTCTTTGTGTTTTCCATTTGCTATAGTGATATATTTCTATTCTGTAGGGAAAGTTTCTAATTTCATATTCTCCTATCTCTTGACATTCAGGACCTTTCCTTGTATGATTAATTGAATATATATTCAGAACTTTCTTAAAATCCTCAACATCTTCAAGAGTATTCTGTAAAATTTTGTCCAGAAATTTCAGTGTTTAAAATTATAAAATAAGCTCTTAGTTATTTTTTTTTAATTGGATATCTGTTGCTGTATCTTAAGGACTGCCTTGGGAAGAGAATGAAAAGGGATGGAGTCAATGGCACAGACACTTGGAGTTAGGCAAAAAACAAACAGCAGACTAGTTTATTAAGCCAGGAGGACAGCTTATATGCTCTCTCCCTAAATCTAGACTGTGTAATCTGTGGACATTGCGTGGTCACCTCTTATTGCTGGGGCACCATCCGGTGGTCTGGCAATGCATCATGCAGACTTCAGGTTCACTCATGAGGAAGAATGTTATGTGCATGCCTTGACAACTTGTTTCAGCCAATTTCCTCATACCTATGCACCTGTCCTACTACATATATCTAATTTTATTCTTCAAATACATCTCCAAGTTTTCTATTACTATATTCAGCAGTAAGGTTTTTGTCTCCTGTGTGTACAAAGTTAGTGGATTTAGATTTTTGATATATTTTTTGGGGTTCCACATTCTGTGTCATTAGCTATCTTTCTTTTGCCAGGACAAAGTTATTTTTTAAATATAATTTTAGTAGAGCTTGAGACTAGATATTATGATACTTCCTTAGGTGTTCTTTTGTTTAGATGTATTTGTGGTAATATATAAATTGTAAAGGCTATCTGTTTCCTTTTGAACTTGTATATAAATTCTTATTTTAATAAGATCTGTGATATATAACATCCGAAGTTTATTTTTAATGTGTTAAACCTGTAAATTAATTGTTATAGGACAGTCATTATCTCAATATTAATTGTACCAATTCATGAACATGTAAAGTCTTTTCACACTCATTTTACAATTAATCTCCTTACCTAGACTAGCAGATTGTCTTCAGTGACATAATCCTGATTGTGAGAAATATTCTAAATAGTTAAAAAAATGTAATTTACAGAAAAAAAATTGTTAAACCCTTGAAAAGTTCTAAGGCTTCAGATTGACTATTAAAACAGTTTAGAAAATCTTGCCTAAAGCCGCATAGCCCCACCGTTCAAAGTCTTCACATACATGTCCTCTAGGGCTTGAAAAACCACTGCTATTAAAGTGATGATGATTCTAAGATATCATATCACATATTGTATCCTAGATGAAATTAAGTGAATTACATAGGTAAGACAGTCCTCACAGGGTCATTAGTTCTAATCAATGCTAGCCAAAATATGTATTGAAGTCCAATTGGAATACATTCATTATATACTTCAAATAGAAAAATAAACCATGAACAAAGCTGGACATAATTTTATATTTAAAGTATCAAACTTTAAATTTTCAAACTATTATTATACTACATAGAACATTTTAGGCAAGTATTTTGAAATGTTTTTAAAGTTACACTAAATGAGTACATGGAGGGAGATCCTCTGAAGTATTACTAAGAAATGCATTTTATTAAAGAGTATATTTAAACAATGAAAAAGATATTGTTATTTCTTATTATTTTGTTTTGTGAGAAAAAAATGTAAAAAATGAGTGAGAGGAGTCTTGAAAAACTAATTTAAGTCATTTCTTTGCTTCTCTAAGTTAAGCTCTACTTTTCATAATTATATCACCCTAGACATGAAATACAGTGAAAAGAGATACCACATCAAAACATTTTACTCCTAATCCAGAACACCACACAAAGAAATGAAGAAAAGAAAAGCTTTGACATCTTTGTCAAGTCAAAATTGCAGGTAATTATTTTAAAGTAGGTCTCCTTTTTAATGCTAAAATTGAAGATAGAAAAGTGGCCATAATTATTCTGTAATGTAAATGTAAAAGTAGTTCAGTTTATAGTTTTTGTAGTTATAATTTTTTTATGAGTGATAAAGAGCCACCGAACAAATAATAGGTGAAAAGCTGTAACCTAATGCGATGAACTGAGTGAAATTCAACTTTCAGAAGACATTCATATCAAGGACATTTTGTTGGGTAGTGTGGTATTAATAATCATCTCATAAATATTAAATTTCTAAGAGAAGTGTGCACAAAAGTGTACATTCAAAGATATATAAAAAATTTTCATTGTTCTCTGAGTAAGAAAAACTATAATGCTTAGTGAAATAAGTTAGGCATGATTAATTTTATTGTACTACAGCAAGCACTAACATCCTGTTATCATGAATTTCTCTACTGACTATTCTAAAATATAACAATGATTTTCTCTAATAAATCTTACCTTTCATATTCACAAAATATCTATCCTATGTGATTATAAGTAATGTTTGGATTAATTTGAACATTTCAAAAATTCCATATTATTTAAAATATTTCAAGAAAATAAAAGATAAAATAGGTCATTAACTTAATAATACCTTAGGGAATGAATGTCTGAAATTAAAGAAGTAGTAAAAGTAATAACAAATCTCAGTCTTTTTTTCCCCTGAAAGCACAACAGACTATCCCCTTATCTGCAATCTGAAACATATTAGCTAATAATACTCATCCTTTGGCTTCTACATTTGGAAGTGGTGATAAAAGATTGTTGTTTTTGAAAGAAACATGACTAATGGACACATTTTTTTCCTACTAAAATAGAGACCAATTGACTGTTTGTTTTATTTGGTAACTTAACTGGGACATAGGATGTCAAGATTTATTGCTACATAATACTGAATGGGTCTCCAGGAAGTTTTCTATTCAGATTGACATTTGGCAAAGCGTTCTGAGGATGTACACAACTCTGTCCACTGTTAGAAAAACATTCTATACACTGGAAATTTAAATGAACTCAATAATTAATATTTTTATCCTACTTCTTATATTTTGTGGAATCAGGAGTCTTAAAGGTCCTTAAAGAGGCAAGAAATAATAGTTGCTAAATATCCTTAGCCACCAGAGAAATGAAAATCAAAACAACTCTGAGACACAATCATACACCTGTCAGAATAGCTAAGATTTAAAACCATTACCATTTTTCACTTTTTTATTTTTGAATATAGTCACATTTTTTATCCATGTATCCCCTTGCTTAAACTCCTTTCTCCCTTCCAACCCCTCCCGGTCACTCTCTGTTCTCCCCATATCCTCATTGTCTCCCAAGAAACGACAGGAGGTCCCAAGGTGGATTAGTTTAGCACCCACTCCAGGCAAGTCCAATTTCCTCATCCCAAATCAGGACTGAGTAAGGTGTTTTCCAGGAAGGAGTGGGCTCCAAGATGCCGGTCCAAGGTGCTCCAGATTCCCAGCTGTTCAGTGGTTGTGGTTTGCAACTTGGGTGTTCTTTGCTTTTTATCCAAAGTCCACTAATAAGTGAGTACATCCCCTGCTTATCTTTCTGGGTTTGTGAAACCTCGCTCAGGAGGATATTTCGTAAATCCATTCATTTGCCTGCAAATTTTAGGATATCATTTTTTCTTACTGCTGAGAAGTACTCCATTGTATAGATGTACCACAGTTTGTTGAGCCAGTCTTCAGTTGAAGGGCATCTAGGTTGTTTTCAGGTTGCTATTACAAATAATGCTGCGATAAATAGAGTTGAGCTAATGTGTTTAGGGTTAGGGTGTGAATGTGCAACTTTAGAGTATACACCCAGAGGTGGTATTGCTGGATCCTTGCAGAGATTGATTACCAGTTTTGAAACCGCCATATTGCATTCCAGAGTGGCTAAACAAGCTTACATTCCCATCAACAACAGAAGTGTGTTCCCCTTGCTCTGCAACCTCTCCAGCATAGGCTGTCATCTGTGTCTTTTTTCTTAGCCTATCTGACAAGTGTAAGGTTGTATCTCAAAGTTGTTTTGATTTGCATTTCTCTGATGGCTAAAGATGTTGAACACATTTTCATGTGCCTTTCAGCCAGTTGTAATTCTTCTGATGAGAATTCCCTTTTTAGTTCTGAACCCTATTTTTAATTGGGTTATTTAAGGCTTTGGGTGCTATTTTCTTGAGTTCTCTATATATTTTAGAGATCAGTCCTCTGTCACTTGTAGGGTTGGTGAAAATCTTTTTCCATTCTGTTATTTTGTCTTATTGACTGTGTCCTTGGTTTTACAAAAGCTTCTCAGTTTCAGGAGGTCCCAATTATTGATTGTTGTTCTTAATGTCTATATGGTGAAGGTGATGTGGAACATGGGAAAAACTCATCCAATGCTGGTAAAAATCAGTATCGTGGTTTTTCAAAAAACTAAGTATAAATTTACCTAATGATCCAGCGACATCACTATTGGGCATAGACCCAAATGATGCACATTTTTACCACAAGGACATTAGCTTAACTATGTTCATTTCAGCCTTATTTGTAATAGCCAGAAAGTAAACACAATCTAGATGCTCCTCAACTGAATAATGGATTATCAAATTGTGGTACATTTACAAACATGATGGATGGGAAAATATGATCTATTTTCATGCTGCATACAAAACATATCTCAACATCAAAGATAAGTATTGCCTCATAGCAGAAGTTTAGAAAATGATTTTCAAATCAACTGGCCCTAGAGTGAAAGCTGGTTTGACTATTATAATATATAACAAAATATGATACAAATCAAAAAAAATTCCAAGAGATGGGGAAGGATAGTTGATAATAAACAGCCGGAAAATCTACCAACATGTCATTTCTATTCTCAATATCTATGACCCAAATGCAAGAGTACTAAGATTTGTAAAAGAAACATTAGTAAAGCTTAAATCACACAATGACCTTCATATGTTAATGGTGGGAGATTAAATACACCATTCTCACTTACCAATAGACAGGTGACCCAGATATAAACTAAACAAATAGTGGAGTTAACAGAAGATTTTACACAACCAAAAAGATATACTTTATATAATATTCTTCGAAATTGACAACATAGTCACAAATCAGGTATCAAGACATACAAGAAAATTAAATAAAACCTGACATTCTTTCAATTCATCACATATTATAGCTGAATTTCACCAAAAAAAAATAACAAAAAACCTACAAATTAATAGAAACTGAAGAACTTTACTGAATAACTATTGGATCAATACAAAAAACACAAAATTATAGAACTGAATAAAAAGCAAGTACACAATATACTGAAACTGCTGAGTGAGATACAATGATAGTTGTGCTAAAAGAGAAGTTCATAGCACTAAGTGAATTCATGAAAAAAATTTAACACATTATATACTAGCAAATTAACAGTATACCTAAAATATATAGAACAACAACTAAAAAAAATAAATAGAAAAAGAAAGAGACACCCAAGAGAAGATAGCAGAAAATAATCAAGCTAAGGTTTGACATCAATAAAATAGGAAAAAAACAATATAAAGAATTACTGAAAGAAAAAGGAACCCATTTCTGACATTCAATATATATAAAACACTGAATGTATTAAAATCTCAAGAAACTATTGTTTAAATAACCAAATGATCAAATTAAAAATGTAGTAAATAAGAATATTTAAATTTAAATTAAATATTACAAATGTGTGCTTCTTTTCATTATTTTGTCTAATGTTTATGGTTGCCATTAATATAAAATTTAAATTTTTTTCTGCTATTAGTAATAAACAATGTAAAAGTAAGAAAGGTACCATAAAAAACCAGGTGTGGTATTTTTTGTGATTATATCAGATATTTAATTCAAGAATATGTATGAAAACAATAAAATTATTATTACCATAAAAATGGAGTGTATATCTAAACAGAAATTTCTAAACAGATGAATTTCAAATTGCCACAAAACACATAAATAATGTTCAACTCCTTTAGCCATCAGGGTAATGCAAATCAATCAGGTTTTGAGATTCCATCTTAAAACTATCAGAATGGTTTTATTATGTTGAGGATGTGGAACAAGGAGAACACTCCCTCATTGCTCGTGGAAGTACAGGCCTATAATACAGCCATTTTGGAAAACAATGTGAACATTTCTCAGAAAACTGGAAATCAATGTTCCTCAAGACACAGCGCTATCAGTCTGGGATATACCCAAAAATATCCACTTATACGACAAGGACACTTCCTCAACTATGTTCATAGCAGTGTTAGTTATAAGAACCAGGACCTGAACACAACCTACATGCTCTTCAACCTAAGAATGCATAAAGAAAATGGAGTATTTTACACACTGACATAATTAGGAGCTGTTAAAAATGAGATTATATAAGTAGCAGACAAATGGCAGGACTTGGAAAAAAATATGCTGAATAAGGTAACCAGGACCCTGCAAGAAAACATGATGTGTACTCACTTATGTGAGGATAATAGCAGTAAAATAAAGGATAACAATATTATAATCGACAGACACAAAGAGGTTAAGGAACACAAAGTGTTTCAGCAGGAACACTTGGATCTCCCTGTGGAGAAGCAGAAAAGAATTTTTGGTGGTCCTGGATCAGGTGCAGATAGGAACAGGAGGGATGGACTGATTAAAAGAGAGCACTGGACAAGGAAAAGGAAGTATTTGGGAGTGAGGTAGAAACCTAGTACATCAGAAATTCCCAGGAATCTACAACAAAGACCCTATGTAAGACTTCTAACAATAGGTGTTATGTAGCCTGAACTGACCTTCTCAGATAACCAGTCAAAATTTCATTGGAATACCAAGCCAGCTACATAAACTTCCGTTTACAATTTGTTCTGCCTATAATCTGTATTGGAGTAAATGTAGTGTGGAAATTTAGAGAACCAACCAATTTCTGGTCCAGTTGAAACCTATGCTTTCTGAACACTACCTGGAGCATGGGGACCAAGACAATGTACATTCCAGTGACACAGAATAAAATTAAATATGACTGACCAAAAATTAATTTTATGATGTCTAATGATATTCTGTCATGTTCATAGATTTGTGCATAGCTCTATTGTCAACCCAGAGGCCTTATCCAGCAACTGATAGAAAGAGATACAGAATTGCACAACCAAATTAGGTGAAGCTCACATAATGCTGCCAAGGGTGAAGAATTGTAGAAACCGAAGGGTTCAAGGACACCATAAGAAACCCTACATTT
>PVIH01029854.1:0-13000 GCA_004025045.1 Sigmodon hispidus
CTGTGGTACATCTACACAATGGAATACTACTCAGCAGTAAGAAAAAATGATATCCTAAAATTCACAGGCAAATGGGTGGATTTGGAGAATATCCTCCTGAGCGAAGTATCACAAACTCAGAGAGATAAGCAGGGGATGTACTCACTCACTAGTGGTCTCTAAACAAACAAACAAGAAAAAAAGCCAAACATGCCCAAGCTGCAAACCACAACCACTGAACAGCTTGGGATCAGAAACACCATGGACTGACCCTTCAAACCCCAGTCCATCCATAGGAACACCTGACTCACTCTTGAGTGAGGGGGGAAAAAACTGGATTTGGCCGGGAGTGGAGACTGATCCAAGCATTATTGGGCCAGTGTGACCATAGGACTGTCTGCTCCCTGCCAAGGGAGGGGATGGGGAGTTGTAGAGAAGAAAAATGATCAGATGTGGTGGGAGGGGGAAGAGACTTTCAATAAGGATATACAGGGATGGAAAAAAAAATTCAGAGGGAAAGCTGAACACAAAGAAAATATATGTGTAGTAATCTTATTTGCATTTCCACACTGGATAAGCCATGCTTATGATTATTAAAAAAAAATAAAGAGATCTAATTTTCTCTTCTGGCCTTTACAAGCAACATATATGCATGTGATACTCAGATAGATATACATGTAGACAAAATACTCAGATATACACATAGTCAAAGTATTCTTACTCATTAAATAAAATAAATTTATTATGTATTCAAAAAACAAACTATAATCTGTGTAACATTAGAGGTTAGATATAGGGTAAGGGATTATGGAAAAGGAAAAATCTTCCAATAAGGAGAAAATAGAATGTTATACATATATATAGGTGTGAGGGACTGAAATTAGAGGCTCAATCAGAGATAGGGATGGTAGAGGGGGTAAGGGAGTAATACCCAAAACTAAGGATTGAAGGGTTATATATAAACGTAAACATCTTCACGAGTCTATCTATCATCTATCTCTCATTTATGTATCTATCTATTTATCCAAGTATAAGTATAATGTTATATATATATATATATATATATATATATATATATATATATAACCTAAATAGAATCATCAAATAATGAAGACAAAGTTCCAATTAGATATTTCTTAACAATAAATGGCATCCCCCATGTCAGGAATGAGTATTATCTACTCAAGCTATTTATTACAGAGGCCTCAGGAAAACCCATGAACCCTGAAATTTACAATAGTGGTCTGCCTTCAAAATATGCTGATAAATTAGTGACACAAAAGTTCTGAGAGGAGAAACATTAACTGATTAGAATTAAGGCCTATTCTACAAGATATAGCCTGTGTCTGAACAGCCTAGGTGGCCAAGATCCTGAGACTAGAGAGGCGGTAGAATTTGGGGTAAGCCAAATACTCTTGTTCTGCTAAAGGAGTATAGCAATTAAATGATTCCCAGTGACAATTTGCTATACTTAGATCAGTGTCTCAGCCATGATCTGAGAAGCATCCTTGTGCAGTAGATGAGAGTAATACAGAGACCTACAACTGGACAATGTGAAGACAGCCAGAGATCTAGAAACACTAGGCCCTAAGTGAGATGTCTTCATCAAATCTCTTCCCTTAGGGCTCAGGAAATTCTGTGAAGGAGGAGGCAGAACAATTGAAAGAGCCTGTGGGAATGCAAGACACTAAATAAAGAAGGCTTTTGCGACACAAAGGGACTGACAAACTTGTCCTCACAGAGATGCGGCAGCATTCTCAGGGCCTGTACAGGTCTAAAACAGATGAGATAGTGATGAGAACGGAAGTGGACATATATTCCCCATCCCTAATCCAGAAGCTGCCTCCAATAGATAGCCACCCACAAAGGAAAACTTAGCTTTCTGCAATGGACTCTCACTTGGTATTCAAACCATACTTAAGAACAGACCCCATGCCCAGCAGTAGATGATCAACAATAAATGAACTCAATGGTATTTTTGAAGACTTTTTTTTCATAATGTGTTTTCTGAGTAGTCTTCGTTGTTTGTTTTATTCCTAATAGATCTTTTGTTTATGATTTCCAATTTCGTTTTTATGAGTTTTCTGTGTGTGGGAATGTTTTGGTTTTTCTGTCTATAAAAGTTTCTTGTGCTTTTCTTTGGCTTTTTTGTTTGCTTGACTTGCTTACTTTTATTTTGTATTATTATTATATTATTATATATCATCATTATTATTATTATTATTATATGCCTGCTTGCTTTCTAGTGAGCAAGAGAAAGAAATGGTTTGAATCTGAATTTATGAAGAAGTGGAAAAAACCAGAGAGGAGTTGAGGGAGAGAAAACCATATGCAGAATACATAACATGAGAAATAATCTAGTTTCAAAAAATAAAAAAATATTATTGAAGATAAGATTTACATAATTATAAATTTTTAGATAGATGACTTCAATTCCTAAAAAATAGGTTTTTTTTTAAACACAGTATCAAAAAATAAAGCATGTTTTTAAGTGGGTGAAGCTTCACAAAAAGGTCTTTTTCAAAGGAAGCATGAAAAAAGAAAATTCATTGTTACAACTCATAATGCCTCATTAGGAAAGTGCGGTGGTATGAACAGGGTATGGTCCCATAGACTCATGTATTTGAATGTTTGACTCATAGGGAACAGCACTACTAGGAGGTGTAGCCTTGTTGGAGTAGATATGACCTTGTTGGAGGAAGTGTGTCACTGCGGAGGCAGGCTTTGAGATCTCATATATGCTCGTGTCACATCCAGTGTGACAGTTTATTTCCTGTTACTTGGGAATCAAAATGTAAAACTCTCAGCTCCTTCTCTAGCAACATATTTGCCTGCATGTTGCCATACTTCTTGTCATGAAAACAATGGCATAAACCTCTGAAACTGTAAACCAGCCCCAACTAAAGATTTACCTATAAAAAGGTTCTATGGTAATAGTGTCTCTTCACAGCAACAGAAACACTAACTAAGATAGGAAGTGTAACTCATAAACAAGAAACCACCATAGGCTGACTGGAAAGCTGAAGTTATAAAAAGTTAATCTGTAGCTCATATGGACAAAGAAAAGTATCAACTGTGTCACTCACAATGCTGTGTGGCACAAATATATAATAAATAAATAGAGATTTATTGCTTTACAGTTTGACGTATCATACACCTCCTTATCCATTTTACTTGTCCAAAGAGGAGAAATGTCTTTCATCGGAATAAATAAAAAAGTATATATATCAAGAAAAACTGTTCAGCAAATTCAAATATTACTGATATAGGCAACAATACAATACAGAGCAAAAATACAGAGTCATACTAAAGAAGCTAGACTTAGAAGCTTTATGGGTTGCATGTTACATGAGTCCATTTGTAGAGAATTAAAGAAAATGTAGAGGTACAGTAGCAGAAAAGAGGGAGGAGGTAGCTGATCAGAAATCAAATGCACAGTGACAGAAGTAACTGGAAATGACTACATAGAAATTTCTGGATAAAAGAAATGCTACATGGTAGACTATGGTGATTACCTAAGTGTAGGTAGGGGTGTGTGTGTGTGTATGTGTGTGTGTGTGTGTGTGTGAACATATATATAAGTTTATAAGTAAACAAACTTATAAAACTGTACCTTAAGTTGAGGGAGTCAATATTAGTAACTTACATTTGAATACATATATTTTTATGAAAAGAAAATAAACATGCTCTTTTATTTATATAAAAAGTTGTAAATCCAAACTTTAACATCTCATTTAAAAGTTTTAAAGAAGAAGAATTACATTGACTAAAACAAAATTTATCTCTACGTGATTATCCATGACATAATAATGCATTGCATATGTTTGTTGGACAATTTTTGTTTGCTTTTTAAAATGAACAGGGCTTGAATACTTGCTTATGATATCATTAACTAACATATGTATCCTTCCTAATTTTTCAAAATTTAAATTATTAAGAATTAAATTAAAATGTATTTATTAACTTATTATAAATATTTCTCCTTCACCAAGGAAACTTTTCTTTGCATCACACAACCTTTACTGAAAACTACAACCACTAAAATTACAGAGTTGAGAAACTCAACAGATATATCTACAACACAACTCTTGCACTCATGTCCGAGAACAATTTGGAGGATGGGATAGAAGGATTGTAAAAGCCAGAGGAACAGTAAATTTGTTGTTAGATTGTTTCTGCTAGAAATGTCAAAGTCTCTCCAGTATGGTTTTCTAAGCATGGTGACATGTTAATGTGAAAGGGGAGAACTCACAGAACCTAAGTCCTAGACAAAAACTATAGCTTACTAAAGAATGCTGACAATGGAAGAGTTATTCTTCTTGAGAAGAAAAGCACACTAATTTTTTGTCCAACATCAAATGGTCAGCCTTGAAATTATATACATATAGGTAATATTAAATAGAATAAGCAGCTTTAGGCTTTAGAGTATTTAGGGACACACATGCACTCACATATGTGTGTAACAATGAATAATAAAAAAGAAAGCCATGAATTTAAATGAGCAAGGAATGGTACATGTGAGAGTTTTGAGGGAGAAAGAAAAAGAAGGAAATGATGCAATTACATTAATCCCTTTTTCTCAAGTAAACAAAAAAGTTGAGATGAATAATGATGATTCTCATTTACTTACAAGAAAGCAGTAGGAAATAGAAAGAATATATTTTCAAATTTAGTGTAAACCTTAATATTTTTTCTTGCATTTCAATATCAGTCTCTGTCTCCCTCCCTCCCTCTCTCTCTTTCTTCAGAAATAAATTATATTAAGCATCCTTCATATTTAAATTTGCTTTAATTCATAACTACCCCTTCATATACACAAAGGCACACACACACACAAACACACACACAGACACACAACACACCCCTATGTAGCACATACCACACACAATTAAAGTCTAAATTATCTTCAGGGGACATTTCACAAGTTTTAACCATTGTTTTTGAAGCTTGAATAATTACCTGGAACCTTGAAACTATTTCAAAGAGGAACTATTAAAGTTTCAAAAATAATCTCTACAGAATATCCTGTAAGATAAAGTGTGTTCCTGTGCTAATTAGCTTTCTAATGAATAACCTATAACCTTAACTCTAGTGAGAAACTTATTGTTCCAGAAGTCCTGTAGCCACCTTGTCATGCAAAAAGCAACCTTTTATTCTCTAAGCGATTAACTGTTCAATATGTGGAGCTCTGTATTTTCACTGTTTGCATTGCAAAGGCAACGCTGAGCATCAATCTGTGAATCTGAGCTGATGAAATCTAAGTATATTGTTAGGTATCATTGTTAGGCGTTAGGTATCACACCCCCTAAACTCTCTTCCCCACCACCTAAAATACCTCTCACTGTCTTTAAAATTTGTATTTTACCAACAAATGATTATTTACCATTATATTTCTTAAAAAAATTAACATGACCTTGGGATATTTTCCCTAGACAAAATTAAACTAGCAAACCATTATATATCTAAATTAAGATTAGTGTGTAAGATTAGCATCCAGAAAAGACATCAGTATACTAAATGAGCTATAAGACAAAAATGCAGATTAATAAAACCCCTAATTCACAGCCACAGTCTGTCACCTCAGCACTGCAGAGATGGAGACAGGGAGAATCAGGAGTTAGGGCAATCTCAAACTGTCTCAAACAGAAAACCTAGTTATTCAAATATTGAGCTGTTGCCCAATTTCTCAAATCCAAGCTAACCCTTCATAATGATACTATTCTCAATATTAACTTTCTTATTTGTTTAAAAGCCTCCCATAATCACAGAAAAAAATTTCTGGAAAATATTGAAGGTAATGTTACTACCTATTTTACAAATACTCTGCATGTGAATTTGTTACCTCTTATATTCTTCGTAAACTTGTCAGAAAATAAAGTTTTGAAAGGGTCAAGTGTTTGTTCCTTTTAGTGTTTCTCATTGTGTTAGATTTTGTTTCTCAAAATAATTGGAAGTACATTTTCTTTTTAAGATCTAATTTTTTTGGTTAATATACAATAATATTTTTCTTTTTTATAAGATGTTTCTAAGGCCATTTAAAAATAATAATCTCTCCTTGAAGATTGTAACTTTTAATGGCTTTAGTTATCAAATAGAATGAATTTGTCTTCTGTTGTGTTGTTACAGCCTTTTATGTAACAATATCAAGACATATGATCTACTGGACAAGGAGCTGGCTTTTAGGGCCTCTCTCTTCAGTGGCTGTTCCATGTATGTTTCATTTTTGCCCCCACATTTTTCTCATGTATGCTGAGGTTGTTATTGTTTTTCTTTTCTATAAGCAGTTTTTATTTCATCCAAGTTACTAGAGAATTATATACCTACAACCATGATATTGATATAAATGTACATATACATGCATATATACATATAATGTATATAAAATATTTGCATATATAAAATATAAGGTCATATACACAAGCAGATGCACATAATACAGCTTTTTGGACACATACTAAAGATTCACACTGGCAAATGAGTGACTTGGAAATCATGGTAAATAATGAAAATGAATGTGATTGATTTGCCAGAAGGCTGTGGAAGTAACATTAGCCATAGGTGGAGGGAAGCTTTTCCTAGCTGGAGAAGCCCAGTATGTCAAGCACACCAGCAGTTACTAATAAAAGACAAATGAATGACATGTACAGTTATATCCTGAAAGCCACAGAATGGGAAAATGCTACCATTAGAGAAGAGTCAATAACAACAATGATGACTGATGGAAAGACTCACTAAGAATATTTTTAGTCCATAATTTTAAAGAACTCTGTACTCCTTATGAATATTTTCCCTAATTGCATTCCATGCAGTTTTTATCATATATTTATATATGTATATATATTGTATTATATATGTATTACATATATTGTGCAGACCTGCCTGGAACATCTTTAGGTCACTTCAGGTGTACTTTTAGCCTGGCTTAAGAATATGAACAATGAGCCCCTGTAGGATTATTGGAGATTCTTTGCAGTTTCATTCTTATATTTGCTCGTTTTCACTGAACAAAGAAGTGAAAAACATGGTTAATATAAATGAGGCTGTTTCTCTCTCCTTAGCTAAGTCTTGGAGTTCAATCACTATCTCCAGAAATATTCAGAGGCCAGGCCATCTGCTGAGAGGCACAGAAATAAATGCAAATATTTGCCTGTCTTTTGACTTTTAACCTTCTATCTCTAGCTTTTATGATTACCAGTCAAAGTCAACCTAGGTTATTATTTCTCATGTCAAAAGTACCTTATATTTTTGATTGTGAGCCTATCCTTTAGCAGCTGAACCATCTCTCCATTGGATGTATGTTAGGAACCATCACGTTAACAACATACTTTAATAATTTATTTACATTGTTTATCATTGAAGGAAATTTTGAGGTTTTTTTCTGATATTGTTATATAACAGTGTTCTTGTTTATGATTTTAATTTATTTTAGCATATAGTTAAAAAATTTTAAATCATATGTTAAAATCTGGCCTTTGCTCTTCTCCATCATTTCAACTCTCACTAATTAATAGATAATTGATGGGATGACTTAGCATATGTGTCCAAGTCAACTGAGTATATCCAAAAAGATAGCTTGACAGATTAGACTTATTTATTGGTTTTATAACATTTACTTGACCTTCCTTTTGTCAGCAAATTTTTCTGGCTCCAAGTGTTAGGCTCTGTGCTATTGTATAAAGATCAGAGAGACAGCAAATAAGACACATGCCTTGCTGTGACTGTACATATAAGAATGAGAGAATCTGTCCCCAAGGTATTTTCTTTTTTAATTTTTCATCTTTTTATATGTATTTTTTTTTATTATGAGTAAAGTCATATTTTTTATCTATGTATATCCTTGTTAAAGCTCCATTCCTTCTCTCACCCCTTCCAGTCACTATCTCTTCTCCACATCTCTTTATCTCCTCACCAGCAAGGGCAGGAGGTCCCAAGGTCCCAATATGGCTTTGTTCAGCATCCACTCCTGGCAGATCCACATTCCTCACCCCAACATGAAGACTGGGTCAGGTGTTCCTCTGGAGGAAGTGGGATTTTTTCAACTAGTCTGAATTAGAAGTGTCTTTTACTATATAGATGCCATGTGTATATTTTGTTTTCTCTTTTTCATAGATTAGGATTTGAGCAACAAGTAATACCTTAATTATATATATATATATATATATATATATATATATATACATCTTAAGCTTTTTCTTGATAATTTACAATATTATGCATTTTCATATTTATACATAGATAATTTCCCTCAGCTCCCCCAAGCTACCCCATGCCCCATTCATTCCACCAGGAGAGCAAGGAATCTCAAGGTGAGTCAGTTCATTCTGGCATATCCAGTTGAGGTAGGTCTGAGTCCCCCATCCCAATATTGAGGCTGAGATAGGTATTCTTTTGTAGGGAATGGGCTCCAAGATGTCAGTTCATGCACCAGGAACATACTCTGATTCTATTGCAAGAGGCTTCACAAACTGCATATTCCATTTGACAGTTGTCTACATTCATTTTCATGAAGGTTCCTTAGCTGTCATTTCAGAGTTAGTGAGCTCCCCAATTTCTCAGAACAGCCATCTCTGTGCATCTCCCCCTCATGATCCTGATCCCTTTACTCATATATTCTCTTCTCTCTCTCTCTTTAGCTGTACCTGGAGCTTGACCTGGTGCTTAGCATGGATCTTTGCTTCTGCCTCTATCCATTGCTGAAAGAAGGTTCTATAATGACAATTAGGGTGGTCATTTATTTGATTACAGGGAAAGTTCTGTTTAGTCACCTTCTCAACTATTGCTTAGGGTCTTAGCCACAGACATCTTGTGAATTCTTGAAGGTTTCCTTAGCACCAGGTTTCCTTCTAATCCCATAGTAGCCCCCTGTATCAAAATATCCATATCTTTGTTCTCCCTCTCTCTTGCTCCTCCCACTCAATCATCTCTTTCTTTTATGATTTGTTCCCACCTCTCCTTGCTCGTTCCTCATTATGATTCCAATTTACTCAGATCTTCTCTATTCTCTATTTCTCCTTCCAATAAGGATCCTTGATGTCTCTTTTAAGTTCCTCCTGTTACCTATGGTGGAGACGATGTGGAGCAAAGTGAAGCTTCTTCCATTGCTGGTGGAAGTGTAAACTTGTACTGCCATTTTGAAAATGAGTATGGTAGTTTCTCAGAAAACTGGAAATAAATATCCCCAATGATCTAGCAATACCACTACTGGGCATATACCCAAAGGATTCATATTCGTACTTCAAGGGCATTAGCTCAATTATGTTCATAGCAGCTTTATTTGTTATAGCCAGAAACTGGAAACAACTAAAGAATGGACTTAAAAATTGTGGTAAATTTACACAATGCAGTACTACTCAGCAGAAAAAAAAAGTGACATCCTAAAATTTTCTGCAAATTGATGGATCTGAGGAATATCATTCTGAGTGAGATAACATAGACACAGAAAGATAGACATCACTCATAAGTGGATTTTAGACATAAACCAGGCTGCAAACCACAACTCCAGAACAGCTAAGTAACAGGAGGAATTTAACATGTCATTCTTATATATATTGAGCCACTGACTTGGTACCTTTGTTCAGTCAAGCATTCTTATCTTGATTCCTCTACATCTAGCTGACACCTCCTTCTCTGTTTTATATCTTCCCAGAATTCTAGTCTGGTCACTCACTCCGCTACTTTCTGTCTACCTACTGACCAATCAGTGTTTTGTTAAACCACTACCAATGATAAATCTTTACAGTGTATAAGAGCATTATCTCACATATAAAAAATAATCATTCTTTAATAAATCAGAGCCTAATTAACTAGCTTTTCACTGATGGACATTTGGTGTTCTGTGGTATTTTACTATTTAAAAATGATTACTATAAAGAATAACTTTGACTTTTTTACTTAATTGAATATATTAAAGATGTTGGATGGCTTATACTACACACATCTGTGTTAATTTTTGAAGCTAATATCCACTCCTCATAGATAATTATATTTTATTTATTATATTTTATCTGAATAAGCTAGCAGCTTTTGAATCTTTGGTGAAATGATAGGAATGTTATCTAATGTGGATTCATCCATTATTTCTGTTATGAGTGAGGGATGGTTGAAGATAATTCCACTTATCTGAAATCCATAGCGTGTCTCCTTATTGTCCTTACAGAATTTTAAATTTTATTAAATTGGCCTTTATCTTTTCTTTTTAAATTAATTTTTAAAATTAATTTTTCCCCTATATATTATATCCTGATTGCAGTTTCCTCTCCCTTCACTCCTCAGTCCTATACACTTCCTCTCCCCTCATCCCAACGCACTCCTCCTCCATTCCCTCCTTCCTGCTCCCTCTGTTAGTAGTCACACAATGACTCCAAGCTGCACAACCATAGAAATTATGCATGGGATCTATCTCAGACCCATGCAGTCTCTCTGGTTATGTCTCTGTGAGCTTCTATGAGTCAAAATTACTTGATTCCATGGGTTGCCTTATGGTGTCCTCAAGGCCTTTGACTTCTACAAACCTTCAAACCATCCTCCCCATATTCTGGAGGATTCTCCAAGTTCCACCTAATGTTTGGATATGTGTCTCAAAGAAATTATTCAACTATTTATTCTGTTTTGGTGACTTCAAAAGATTGTACTTAATTCATGTTAGATCTAACTTATATTACTAATTAAAAACTATATTTTGATGTCTTTTAAACTTATACATTTTAACATTTGAGTTTCTTTTCTAAAACTGTCACTAGAAAACTATAACTATCTCATCTTCAACTCCCTCAGAACATAAGAAAGAAATAATATTGACTAAGTAAACAGCATAGGCAAGCAAGCAACTTCCAAAAAAATTGTAAGAAATGAAACAGCAACCTGCCCAGATAGTCATCCAATGATCTTCTGTATTGTTGAAGCATACATACATCTTTCATCTAGAAGCCTAACATGTCTGACAGACTTTCCTGTGAAGCAGAATATTCTTAACAACCTTTCTACCTTATATTGGTAAGATTCAGCAATTCTCTCTCTCTCTCTCTCTCTCTCTCTCTCTCTCTCTCTCTCTCTCTCTCTCTCTTTCTGTGTGTGTGTGTGTGTATGTATGTGTGTGTGTGTGTCCTGATTATCCATTTTTAACATCGTACTGTTAGCAGTCAAGGCAAGAGCACTTTCTTGCCCAGTGGCTAACTTTTATCACAAAGAAGGCCGACT
Organism: Sigmodon hispidus; assembly: GCA_004025045.1. Taxonomy (NCBI): domain Eukaryota; kingdom Metazoa; phylum Chordata; class Mammalia; order Rodentia; family Cricetidae; genus Sigmodon; species Sigmodon hispidus. The sequence goes on from PVIH01029854.1 coordinate 11,176, forward strand.
CTATATGGAGTTTCTTTGATGTTCATAATCTTCTCTGAAGTAGATTGATGCTGCCAGGAGCAGATGTCCCATTGTCATAAAAACAATAAGAACCTATGTTATTAAAATGTCTTGAATGCCAAATTCTATGATCTCTGAAGTGTTTGAAGAAGACTAAAATATATCTGTTTGATCTTGAAAACATATCTAATATGACTAAAAGCTTGATTGTAATGTCTGAATACTAACTTGCATTTCTTTATATCCTAATTAGTTGATAATTATAATGTTCATAGACTAGCAATTTGTATTACAGTGTTAGATGAACTGTATAGTTATAATATCTTGAGCAAGCATAGAAATATATGTATAGTAACAAAAATAATCTCAAATTTATATCAATATACATAATTTGTATATAATATACAAAAAATGTAATCCAATGTAAAATATTTAAAGCAAGTAATTGCTTTTTAAATATAGATTCAATAATCTAGTCTTATATCCTATTATATCTATATTCCATTTTTTCTTTCTTTTTTAAAAACAAGGATCTAATATCCTTTGTTTACCTTTATTCTAATCATAACCAATAACAATTTTTTAACAATTACCCTAAACAATGTCAATCTTCCATTGAAAGACCAAAAACTACCCATTCCACCTGTTGGGAATGTGGGTGCCATGTTTTTAAATTTAGTTCCTGCTGTCTGGGCATGACAGCATCTTTAGGGGATCCTAAAAGGAAAAGTTTTGTTAATTGTTAAATCCTGAAATAAGTAGCTATATCCTTTTTTGTTCAGTCTTTGTATAAAAGGAAAGTACACAGCTTGTCTCAAGTCCTGGCTAGAGTAGTCTGTAAAGCTGGTTCTTCTCAGCTAGGCACTTTGAAAATGTCCTGAGGCTCCCGGGAACCAGTGCTGTCTGCAGAATCCCAGCGCACTCTGGAGCAGGGGCAGGTAAACTCTGCCCCTGACCAAATCCACAGCTCCTGCTGAGGGAAACCCCGCCACGACCTCGAACTGAGCTAACCAACTACAGGGGTCTCTGAAGGGCAGATTCAGACCCCGCCCAGAGGTGAGGTGAGGAGGGGGCAAGAGGCCTCAGCGCGTATATCCCAGCCTGGGAGGGAGAGTTGAGCTCCCATTGCTTCTGGTTCTGCTCCCGGGACTGAGTGCTGTCTGCAGAATCCCAGCACACTCTGGAGCAGGGGCAGGTAAACTCTGCCCCTGACCACATCCACAGCTCCTGCTGAGGGAATTGGCATGGCTCCCACCACGACCTCGAACTGAGCGAACCAACAACTGCAGGGGTCTCTGAAAGACAGAACCAGACCCTGACCAGAAAGGTGACAGGAGGCACACAAACCCGAGTGCCACAATTGACCAGGATCCATCTAATCGTGAACCACTGAAGCCATGGGCAAACGTCAGTGCAAAAAATTACATAATACTACAAAGGACAACAACTCCAGAAGAGAGTGGCGATCTTACAAATACAAGATCTGAACTGAGCAATGAAGAGGAAACAGAAGGAAGCAACACCAAAAATTCCTTTTTGATGATCATCGAAGCTCTCAAGGAAGATATGAACAAAAGCCTTAAAGAAATAGAAGAAAATACAAACAAAAAATTGGAAGAGATGAAAAAATCTATGAAAGAAACATGCCAGGAACTAAAAGCTGAAATAAAAGCTGAAATAGAAGCAATAAAAAAGGCGCAAAATGAGGCAAAAATGGAAATAGAAAACCTGAAGAAAAAAGCTGGAACTACAGATACAAGCATAACAAACAGAGTTCAAGAGATGGAAGATAGAATCTCTGAAGTGGAAGACTCAGTAGCTCAAA
>PVIH01029855.1:0-12999 GCA_004025045.1 Sigmodon hispidus
TGCCAAGGGAGGGGATGGGGAGTTGCAGAGAAGAAAAATGATCAGATGTGGTGGGAGGGGGAAGAGACCTTCAATAAGGATATACAGGGATGGAAAAAAAAAATTCAGAGGGAAAGCTGAACACAAAGAAAATATATGTGTAGTAATCTTATTTGCATTTCCACCCTTGATAAGCCATGCTTATGATTATTATCCTCTGCATAGTTATTGTTAACTCTTCGGCATTTTTTTTTTAAATTCTTTTTACTGTTTTTTTTGATAAATACAAAATAAAGAAGGAAAAAAAAAAGAAAAAAAAAAAGCTTTTGTAGATGAAGGAGATAGAAGAGAACCAGATGAGCCTCTAGGTTTGCCCTGGGCAGAGCTTCTGTTTGAAATCAACAGAGTAAGGGCAGAAACCGATTTAAGGAGACGAATTAAGCTTAGGTTTGAACTTCTGGCCGTTGAAATACTGAAGAAAGTTCCAGAAAGAATACATGAGCTGATTGGGAATAGCTGCCATGTGCTTAGAAGTGTGGCAATGGAGTTATAGGTGTTTGGGTGCTAGTTGAAAATGACAGGGTGAGGTAATTCCTTAGAGAACACTTTTAAAAATGAATAGAAAGTCTTTATAGCCAGCAGGCAGCTTCTTAAAGACCTCACACAAATCATGCCTCCTGGGCCTTATTGTATTTGTCATTTAAAGCACAAAAAACCACATCCTGAGTTTGACACACTTTAGTTAACAAGAACAGTTAGCAAGAAGCAGAACTACACTAGCCAGAAAGCAAGGTTAGTGCAGTTAGGGACTTTTCTAGAAGCATCCTGAGACTGTTGACTTAGCCTTTGTTCTTTTTTGGCAGGAGCCTGTGTCTTTGTTCCTGTTTTAGGGAGCATTGTTGCCTATGAGCTGGGTTCCAATCACAGTGTCAGTTGTGCTAAGGCCTGGAGGTTATTACATTCCCATTGTTCCTGTAGACCCCATCCTACACACATGGTCTTAGTGGTGACCAAAGTAGGTGCCCACCCATCTGCAAGCTGAGTTTTTAAAGGCAAAACCACAAAATTATACATCAATTAGGGGTCTCAGTAGGGGTACAATTCTGATTAGCCCGTTTCTAGGGGGTTTCCAGAATTCCTCTGTTATCTTAGCTGGCTATTTGTCAAACCTTCTATAGACTATCTCCTGTGCTGGGACACTCCATGGTTAATTAGTTGCTATCAGATGGCCCTAGGCAAACTCCTGTTTTGTACTTTGTACTCAGAGTTCTGAGAATTCCAAACTCAGGCCTGTTTCAAGCTGGGGTTAGAGGCTTGCTTAGAATGGAGGCGCTTCCCTGGTTCTTCATGGCCATGGCTAAACTTCCTCTAATCATCACTGAGCAGTTGGTATAAAAGCAGCAAGTTTCTCCCGTTGTCATATGCAGATCTCCTCATCTTGAAAAGATGGGGTTGGATCCCCTTTGATTGTAAAGAACAACTTTAGACAGCAGAATTTTCCCAGTGGCCTGAGTCTATGTCTTTCTGAGCATTGACTGAGTTTACTAACGTTTTTATGGCTGAAGTTTCAACTGTAGCAGGCCCACCATGACTTCCTCACCAAAAAGGAAATGAGAATAGGAATGGCTTGCTGAACATGAAGTCCAGGATCTAGGTTTGGGTGTGCCCTGCCCTCTGCTCCATTATAGATGAACACCTGTAGTATAACATGCATGAGGTTGAAAAAGTGTGGGGTCTCCTACAGGGCAAACAATTCAGAAGATGTATACTTTGCTAAGTTGTCAGTGCAGGCAAGCCAGATAATCTCTGGAGCCTGGAAACACATTTGGCCACTATTTGGGGTTTATACTGCTGTGTGTGGCTACAGGAGTCTTAATTGGGGGAGCTTTTTATGGAGTATTTTGGTGATATTAAGCAGGTGCCCTTTCCTTGGAGACCCTCTGGGGAGAACTTAGCTTGTTCCCATTTACAGCTGTTGGAGTTAGATTTGGAGTTAATTGTTTGAATAGCTTTAACCCCAATATAATATGGGGATTGGAATCTGGGCACAGCCGTCAGTCCTATCTATGTCTGGTTGAGAATGGTTATATGGGGATTGGGATCTGGGCACAGCCGTCAGTCCTGATCTATGTCTGGTTGAGAATGGTTATATGGGGATTGGGATCTGGGCACAGCCGTCAGTCCTGATCTATGTCTGGTTATATGGGGATTGGGATCTGGACACAGCCATCAGTCCTGATCTAAGTCTGGTTGAGAATGGTTAAGGAACTGATACACTCTTTTTAGCCTCCTGAACCCTGGGAGCTAGCTTCTACCACCTCCTGGACCTTGGTTTCTGAGGGGTTCCTAAGAGAAGTAGATGTTTAGGGTATACCACCTTAGATGGCCACATGACCCTAGGTACATGTTTCTTTTCAGTAGGGAATTTGTTGACTGGGTCTGGATTATTTAGTTAGAACCTAACTCCCTAGGTTTTTCTGGTTTCCCAAAAATGACCTTTTACTTCCCAGCTTCCTGCCAGGCCCTAACCTTTATGGTTATGGGATTATATTGCCCATGGCCACAGGCAGGCTACGATGGTTTCCTTTCTATGAAGATGAAGGGGTCCATGTGTCCCTGGGAGGATGTGGTTTTGCAACCTCACCAAGCGCAATGGTACTCACCTGGATTCTGGAAGCTCAAGAGACTTCAGTCTGACAGGCATAGATCAAAACTTCCTTTTATTATCAGTGGACACAAAGACCCAGTTCTGGTCCTAGAGGAGCAAGAGAACCAGATGCCAGTAGCCTCCAAATGTAATCATTTACAGAAATCTACCTGGAAGGTGGGTCCAGCCTTAGTGATAGACTGGCTATAGGTCCAGCCTTAGTACCCCAACCCTGGTCTTTTTTAATTTCCATACCCAACACCATGGATCATGGAGTATGGAGTCTTTCCCATTGGGTGACAAAGAAGACAAAATTGGACAATCATAGTTATAGGGCCTGTGTCATTGCTTTCTGTAGCCTCCTTTAGTTGGAGATGGAGCATTCATGGAGTGACACCAGCAGCCTTTACTGTTGTGTGGTGGTAAGGGCTACAGGGTATGGATGGGCCTCCACTGTTGGCTCCAGACTTCAATCAGGATCCTTGTACCCACACGAGGTCCCCTGGCTGGAACTTGTAGTTAAGCTTAGTCAAATTCAAGGGTGCATCCTCTTGAACTATCTGATGACTAGTACTCTGGGTCTCTTGCAGGACTTGGTGGGCAAGGGGGATGGTCCTGTTTGAAGTTATCAGTAAGATACTTATTGAGAATTTTTAAAGGAGTTATAGAAAAATAACAGCATTACCTGTGCTCTGGGACCTACAAACAGGAATAGTGCATGTCTTCTTTCTGATCCCACGACTGTATCTTCAGCCCCTGTGGGCTTCTTACACTGTTGCTCAGGTGTTTACATTTTCTGCCTTTTCCAGCAGAGTCTCACTGTGTGACCCTGACTGGCCTCTGCTCTCTCAGCAGTCTGAGGGCCTCTGCTCTCTCAGCTTGGATTTCACTGCTCCCCTGCTCTCCCTTGTTTTTCCCCTTTCCCCTTCTTGACTCCAGCAGGAATGTTTGCTGTGAATAGTGTGCCCTCCCTCCTCCATGGTATCTCTTCAATCTTGATGATTTGGTGTGCTTTAGTCTACATGGTGACTCCCTTCTGGTAAATCATTGGAAAAATAATGCAACACCAATGGAAATTAGCCTAATTGGGAAACATCATTTATTTTCATTCTAATCTTTTTCTCAAGCATACTTTTATAATGTTTCATGTACTATTTTATACTTTGTATTCCTTATATCATTTTCATATTTCTGTATAATTTTATGATTATATTTTTTATTTAAAATATTGATAACTATAGAAAATAGACTATAATCATTATCTTGATAACTCAAAAGTATTTGTACCTGTGTATAATTTAAGGCAGAGTGTATGAATGTTTAAATAGCTAAGGAAAACTAGACTGCCACTTTTTAGTAAGATAAAGGTTACATTTCACAAAAATTCTTTCAGATTCACTTAGCCATTCTGAACTTTCACTTCCTGACCATGAAGTGAGGGCATTTTGAGGCTGATTATGATCATCTCTCGAGGCCTTTGAAGCTCTAACAAGAATGTGACCATGACCTTCTACATGTAATGCATTTCTAAAGTATTGATACTTCCTCAACTTTTAGCTTCATAAATGCCATTAAGAACTCGGGAAGAGCTTTAGATCCTCTCCATTTAAAAATGCCCCTGTGCATAAGAACACAAAATATTAAATTCACTACTGTCTTAGGGTCAAGAGTACTACCCTAAGCATAGAATGAAAAACTATGGAAATGACATGGAAATTAAGATATAGTCATTCCTTAGATGAAGGTTTATATGAGTTTTACTCTATTATTGTAATACCAAGAAAGTAGGAAATGGGAAGATATTCTGAAAAGTCCATGTAAAACACACCAGAAATACTACTTAAAATACTGACTTGAATTTTAAATTTAAAGTATTTGAGTATTGTTTGCTCATTTTATTTAGGAGCTATGTTTCCAAAGATAATGTCTCTTGCAGCTAAGCAAAAATGCTAAACTAGGTCTTCTTCTAGAAGGAAAAAATGGATAAGCTTACAGTTTGATGGATGACTCATGAAAACATATTAAAAGACTAAAGAGTCTGGTTCCTCCACTGTCTTTCTTTTATGAATTTGTCTGTGAAACTGGCTGTCCCTTATTGCACTCCTCTTATGTAAATAGATAAACAGGTGCTAAGGTTCTGCTTGGTTCTTAGGATATCTACACTCTGTCAAGAACCCCTCCCCCTTTATAAGTAGAGATATAGTAGATCCTCCTTTAAAATGCAGTTTGAGTGAGGAAATCATAGGAGGTTGAATCAAGTTTCATTTATGGCTCTAATTAAATTACTCAAGATTTTTTTCTTCTGAAGTAAAATTAAGTGGAGATGGAGTAGCCTAGGAAAAATAAAGTAAATTTTAAAGATGGAGACTGCGTTTGCCCTGTGACTAATGATTTTTAAAGAAGTGTCATGGGAGGTTTTAGCTTTGGGAAAGTGCAGGTTTACATAAGAGAAGGCTATTGGATACACCTTTTCTGTGGGGGATTAAGTCAGGACCCATTGGTGGAAACTTCAGAGAGATGATTATTAATGCCATAAAATCTTAACTTTGAATTGTGATTAAAATAAGTAATAATAGCATGAAATGCCAATGGTATTCTTTTTCATTGTCTGTGAAAACTCTTCTATCCTAACATTTTTATAAAACTTGGACAAAGACAGTGCATTCATGAATCTGGCTCCAACTAAATGGTTACTTACTCAGGGGCAAGTTGAAGTTTGATTTTGAGTGTCTTCCCCGAAATCCTGAGTCCTATGTGGTTATTACCATGGTGTTCTTTGTGTTTTTGGGCTCGTTAACTTGTTCAGTCTTCCCAACAGCCCCAGCAAGGTAGGTATTATTATCTTCTTCCACTTGGAAAACAAAAGGTTGACCGAGTCATAAATTTGTACTCAGAAGTTAAAAAAAAAAAAATGACATCCTAAAATTTGCAGGCAAATGGATGGATTTGGAGAATATCCTCCTGAGGGAGGTATCACAAGCCCAGAAAGATAAGCAGGGAATGTACTCACTCATTAGTGGACTTTAGATAAAAGCAAAGAACACCCAAGCTGCAAGCCACAACCCCTGAACAGCTTGGGTATCAAAACATACCTGTCTAACAAAGCATTCAGAAGATCTGTCTATTTTCATTTACAGCATTGATTGTCCACGTGACGGGACCTAGAATCACTTTGGAAACACGTCCCATGAGGAGTTTTTTAGTTCAGATTTACTGATGTGGCTAGGCTAACCCTAAATGTGGCTGGAGGATAGAAAGGAGAAGGCTACAGGCTTTCATTTCTCTCTGTTTCCTGGTGCAGTTGCTCACACTCCCACTGACCAGGCCACAGTAAATCCTTACTTCCTTAAGGTGCTTTTGCCAGGTATGTTGTCAAAACAAGAAGGAAAGTAACTAATATAGCGCCTTTAGTGAACGGAGTAACATTTTAAGACTTATTTTTACTTAGATAGATTGTGCAGTAGTTTTTATTTAAACAAAAAGGGTGGGGGACCACATTTGAATATAATGTATTATGCTCTTCAACACATAAATTTTAGAATTTTAAAATGTTATCTTGGCTCGGAGACTAAGATGTGGAAAAACAGAGAATGTTCATTCCTAGAGTTCTTAGCGGGTTGGGGGAGTTTGCCATCTGCAGTGGAGGGCTGTCCTGTTTGTGTCTCAGCATCTGAGCATTCTTGGGCTGACACCTCTTCATCTCCTGTAACATGACATAACCCACACCTGAGTGTTTGGCCATGTGCTTTTGCTCTCCTGTTACAGGCTCCCACGTCACTTCTACTTATTTTAACCTGCATTATTCTGCAGTGCACTTGGCATCTGCATTATTTACAAAGCCAGGACTAAGATCTCCACATGCATACTTTTCTTTATCCTACAAAATGTTCTTCTCTAAAAACTAAGGTAACTATTATACAACATACTTAATGTCCACAAGCTGACTTTAAAAAGGCTTTTTATCAAGGTAGCAAAAAATTATGACTAACAGAAATACTCTCAAGGGAAATGCCTTACTTCAAGAAATATCTGTTACAAATTTACATCCAACAATGAATAGAGGTAGAGGCAGAGATACATGGCTGAGCACTGGGCTGAGCTCCCAGACCAGCTGAGAGCTGAAGAAGAGAGTCTGTATGAGCAAGGGGATAGGAATTATGAGGAAAATTCTCACAGTGATGACTGTCTGGAGCTCTGGGGAACTTACTGAATTAAGAATAGCCACTGAAGAACCATCAGGAAAAGGAACTAGGCCCTCCAAGGATAGGCAACTGTCCACTGAAATGGGCTGTATGTGGAGGGATCAGATTTGTGTTTCTGTGCGTGGACTGGCACTTTGGAGTCCAGAGGAACACCTAACTCAGTCTTGCTATTAAGATGAGGAAATTGGACTTGCCTGGAGTGAATGCTGAGCTGATTCACCTTGAGACTTCCTGCTCTTTCCGGGAGTGATTGGGAGGATGGGGAGGAGGGAGGCTGAAGGCTGACTGGAAGGGATGGGAGGGGAAAAGAAGGGGGAACACAGGGATACATGGATAAAAATACTTTATTTTATAAATGAGAGAGAGACCTGTTACAACAGACTTTCAGCAAAATATACACAGCATCTATTGTATTTTTCTGTCATAATTATTTGACCTATAATACCCAGCTTTAAAACTAAATGTACAAATAGAATGACAGATTCACTACCTTGCACTAAAGCTAGTATGGTTTCAGTCTTTTGATAATTGAGCAAGCAAATACACCAAGAATTTAGTATTAACAGTAAACCTATTGGGGCTCCAAACCTCCCTAATTAAGAAGTCTTAAAGGGAGATTAACATCCTCTATTGATGTTTACTTCTGAAATTTAGAACAAAACAGTGTAAGCAGATGATACCCCAAGGAACATTTTTGGAGAAATCCCAACAATTGCATAGAGCCACACAGATGAAATGATTTAATTAGCTGGAATAACAGTATTCTTCTAAAGCGTCTGAAACCGACTCATGAAACTCATAAAAAGCTGTGTATTTTCTTGCATATGTGAGAGTTTGAGAGTTCTTAAGAGCCCACTTTAGAAAATTTGGTGCATCTCTTTTGACAACATTGTGCTAGAGTTACAAGGAAAGGAGAATGTCAACAGTATTCTCTAATTGTTACTGTCTTTGTAGAATTTAGAACGAGGAGAGTACCATAGAGCTTTCCCTCCTTATGGAAGAGGGAAGGGATTCAGGGGTGCGCTTTTGGCTGCTGTAGGTGAAAGTACTTATGCTAGACTGTAGCTGCCTGAAAAGATGGAGAGAGACGGCATGCTCTTCGAATCTCTTTATCCGCCTTTCCAGTGTGGTCAGGGTTTGTTTTTGTAAGTGCAGTGGGCTATGTTGATTATTCTAGTAGCTAATGGAAGTGACTTCACTTGGTGGTTTTGTTCATTTTAAACCATGTCCCTAGGTAACTTACTAATAAATTGAATTCTTTTGTGTAATATACCTTCAGAAATTGACCACATAACTGCCACTTTCTAAATCCTCAAACTCAATTAGACTTTTAGGTTTGAATACTATACAATTACTAGTTTAAGAGTATATTTTACCAGTAAAGCATATGTAAACTTAAAAGTAAAAATTGCATGAGGTTAGCTATGTTTTAAATGTCATTGTGGCTAATATATACACAGTTCAGGAATTGAAGGAGTTACTAAAAACTGAAATTTAAATGAGAAACCATATCCTTACCTTTGTCAGAGTGTAAACCCACAGAGTGTTTGTACTCTATTGATAGCAACACTGGTTAATACAAATAGTAATTATGAAAATATTTAAACTCAGTATTTTATATGTATATATATTTTTATACCAAGGCAGCATGGCAATACTTACATAAATATTTTTGTGCAAATATGTTCATCACAGTTTGTTTATAATTGCAGAAAAATTGGAAACTAAATATGTAGCAATAAGATTATCAGTTAATCGAAATATATTTTTAAAAATTTTTCATGATACTGGAAAATGTCTATGATAAAAAGATGAACAGTTTTAGAATAATCTGTATTATGGTCATATTTGTAATACAAATTTTATAATCATAGACATATATAAGGTAATACACTAAAACATTGATATTGTCTTGAGTTTTGGCAAGAAAAAAATTACTATGTTTTGTTATTAGTATATTCAAACATACATTACTTTATATTATTAATATGTAGTAAGATGCATTAAAATATATTATTTATCATGTGTGAGAATATCTTAAATTCTTGTTTGTTGGACACCAGTGTATAAAGTCATTTTTCCCCCTGGCTAAAATTTATCATGTTCACACAGAAGCATGCCCATGTGTTATCTCTAAGTTCCTAAGTAGTGCTGATGCTTGAAAACATAGGAGAGATTCTCTGTCTCTTGCCTTGACTCGTGTAGATTAACTGAGAAGTTACAGGGAAGATTAAATGCGGTGTTAAAGGAGATGGACCAATAAGGTTCCAGGCAGGCAGCTTATCTCAACACACCTTTTATTTTCCCTTCTTCCTCCCACATCTCTCTCCATCTAGTATTGGATAGAAGTGACAATACTGTTTTGGCTAGGGTTAGTAAATCTTTTCATTAACTACCAAAAATTTCACAATATACAGTATTTCTCATCTCTAAGATAGCAATCTATTGAGTATGTGAAGCAGCACTCTTGGTGTGAAGCTCCCTTGAAAATTTCCTTGACATGATATTGCCAATTTCCTGTGAAATAGTCAAGAAGTACACTTCATACTTCTTGTGTATGTTGCAACTCTTTAATTTTCAACTCAGGTAATATTTGTCATTGTGAGAAGCTTAGAGTATTCAACTACAGAGTGATTTCCAGATAAAGTATTCTAGCATTACCTATCCTAGCTAGACATTCTAAATACTTATCAAACTGATGCTAATCTAAAGAATAATAATGCCTATTTCTCATGTATCCATTCATTTGTCCTTTGTGTGGCATCAAGGAGGCTAGAAGACAGAAAATTCAAAATCAAAAGACAGTTTTAAGATGTAATTTGGCTTCTCATTCACTACCTGATCCAAAATAAGCAGGTCATTGAACTTCCTCAGGTCTTAATTTCCCTATAACTGAATACAGATATACATTTGGCAGCAGCTACAGCACTCAGCTGAAGTAGAAATTAAATGTGAGGGGAAAACTTAAATAGAACCACTAGTAGGCCTTTGTAGCAGTTGAATTTTGCTTTTACCTCTTATTGTTTGAAATAATGTATTTTCATTTCTGCAAAATACACATATCTTGTTGTGTAGGAAGCAACCACACTTGTGGTAGTTTGAATGAGGATGGCCCTGTAGACTTATGTGCTTGAAGACTTGGTCACCTCTTGGTGGAACTATTTGGAAAACATTGGGAATTATAGCCCCTGTTGGTGGGGATATGTCACAAGGGTGGGCTTTGATATTTCAAAAAACTGGCACCATCCCCAGTTTGTGTCTCTCTTTTTGTCCTGTGTGTGGATCAACATATAAATTCCCAGCAGTTCTGGCATCTCTGGTGCTACCATCATAGATTCTAGCCCTCTGAAACCCTAACCCCAATTAAATGCTATAATTTGTAAGTTGCCTTGGCCCTCATGTCTTATCTCAGCAATAGAAGCCTAGCTAAGAGAACAGTTTAACTAGTATTCCTGACTTCACAGCTTTGACTTCAGTGAAACTGGTCTCTGCACACAGTCATGGGCCACCATTGGTGTTTTGCTGTAATCTGTACGATATGTTATAAGACTTGAAGAGCCAAATGTTGCTTTATAAGTGCAGATTGTATCATTTCCAAGTGCCTTATTCACGTTTTGAAATCACAGGCTTAATGGAATGATAGCAGTGGTAGATTCAGGAAAACAAATTTCAGATTTGCTTTAATGCATAAATTCCTTGTTGATTCATCATTGAAAACATCAGAGGTTTTGCATATATAGACAATATAAGTGAAATGTAGTGTTTTAAGTTCTGTGTATAGCACATGCCACTGTGATATTAAAATTTACTTTTAGTTTATATTTTGGAGATGAACAAATTAAACTTTTATTTTCTCTACATTAGTCTTTTTTTACATTATACTATGAGGAAGCCTTTAGATTAACCAACCATCTTTCTTTCCTTGATTTTAAACAATAGTATATATTTAAATTTATTTCTTATATTGTTATAGTTGCATTTTAGTCAGTTTCGAAGAGTCAAGAATTTCTTATGTAGCCTGGATTAGCTTCAAGTGTGTGATCCTTTAGCATAAACTTCTTGTTTATTGGTTATTTTTGGTTTTGCTTTTCAGGACAGAGTTTTTCTGTGGTACAGCTCTGGCTGTCTTGGAACTCAATTTATAGGGCAGACTGGTCTCACACTCTCCAAGATCCATCTTCTTCTGCCTCCTGAGTGCTGGTGCACTACCACCACCAGGCTTGCCTTAACATATTAACTGGTGGGATTGCATGCATGCACCACAATGCCTGGCTTAAGAGTACTTATTTTACAGTTTACCTGTGAATCATAATTCTGTCCCCTGGGTAGTCTGCCTATGCCTTTCTGGAGGACTTGTTTTCTTTTCTAGACAAAGTTTTATACAAAGATATTAAGTAAAACCAACATCTCTCCAGCGTAGAGCCTCTTACACTTGAAATGAGCGGCAAGGCTGGTAACTTCAGGTAGGGCTAAGCTAGCAAATTTGGTCATCACACTTTGACCACAGTTCTTTTTTTTTTTTTTTTTTTAACCTTTATTTACTTTATTTGCCTTGGTGTTTGCCTGGAACTGGGAACTGGAACTACAGACAGTTGTGAGCTGCCATGTGGGTCCTGGGACTTGAACCCTGGTCCTCTGGAAGGGCAATCAGTGCTCTTAACTGCTGAGCCATCTCTCCAGCCCCTTGAGCACAGTTCTTACTGAAAGAGGTAATTGCTGCCTTTGCTGTTCCCTGAGCAGTAAGAGTTCACTGACTTCCTTCCTTTACTGGAATGTGGCCATTAGACAGCTTGCATTTAGAATTTCTGTGCTTATTTTTTTTAAGGAAAGAAGAGATAGCTTTATAATTACTATGTAAGAACTATAAAGTGGGAAAGAATACATTGGCAAGCCATATTACAATTACTTTGTCATGCATCTGGTTATGTTGGCATATTTGTTTAATTAAATTCTCTTCTAATTATAACTGTATGTACTTGTGTTAATTATTATTTGCTTAACACAGGCAATAGCGTAATTCTTCAAAAGAAAGCAACTCGTTTTTCTATTTAAATTAAATTCTAATTTAATAAGCTTTCTAAAATAATAGTAGTGACATTTCATTAAAACCATCATTGAAAAATATTTATCTACTTCAATGAAGTGTGGACTGGTTAAAATTCAGCAGAATATTTTGATATCAGGTAGTAATGGGGTAGTCTTAAAAACTGAAGGGTTAAATGACTACTGTTACACCATCAACTGGTGGTGCACATGATTTATTCGCTGAAAGATACATTTTCATCCTTTAATGAGAACCTACTCTTCCTTTCCTAAGGTCCTTCTTGCCTACTGGAGAAAAGGGGGGCATTAGTACTTCAGCATGATTTCCTAGACTGGCAAGTATTGTTCACCCCAATAGCTTCAGATGCTCCATCACATGGTTGTGATCACCACATCTTTAGTGTGTGTAGGTGATATCATAGTTGTAAATACTTCATTAATTTTAAATGTGAATTTCCAGTGGAGTTGAATCTTTTCCACTTCTATAATCTCTATCTTTTCTCAGATTCAAATTCTTGTGCTCATTCCTTCATTGTTTGTCAGACAGTAAGTAGTTAAAAAAATAAATCCTAGAAAATTGTGAACTGTTACCCACAAAGCTACCTTCTATCTTATTTTTGAGACAGAATCTCTCTATATGTAGCCAGGCTGGCTTCAACCTAAGACCTTCCTGGCTTATTCCCTGGAGTGTTGGGATATACCACCACCCCTAACTAACTTGCCTTTCTGTGGTACAGACCTGATGGTCATCTTGGTTTGTTTGATGCTTTTTGTTGTTTCTTATTTTAATTTAATAAAAAAATAGCTGTCTTACTACAAAGAACTGAAATTTTTCAGATGTTCTTCCTGCTTACTCTTTATAATTCATATCAGAAATGTTCTTTGCTGTCTGACGTTCTCCATCTTTAGTCCATAGAAAATTGAGTTTCGGCACTCTGGAGCAGGGGCAGCTGAACTCTGCACCTGGCCACACCCGCAGCTCCTGCTGCTCAGGGAATCTACTAGGAGCCCTACTGCGACCCTGAACTGAGTGAACTGAGCAAACTAACTGCAGGGGTCTCTGAGGGGCGGATTCGAACCCTGACCAGAGGTGAGGAGGGCTCGGCGGGCCTCAGCGCCGGTATCCTG
>PVIH01029856.1:0-13000 GCA_004025045.1 Sigmodon hispidus
CTCTGTTTGTTATGCTTGTATCTGTGGTTCCACCTTTTTTCTTCAGGTTTTCTATTTCTATCTTTGCCTCATTTTGTGCCTTTTTTATTGCTTCTATTTCAGCTTTTATTTCAGCTTTTATTTCCTGGCATGTTTCTTTCATAGATTTGTTCATCTCTTCCAATTTTTTGTTTGTATTTTCTTCTATTTCTTTAAGGCTATTTTTCTTCTCTTGTTTGAGAGTTTGTACTGCTTTTGTAGAGGATGTCTTGAGTTCAAAAAAAATCAAGGGGATCACAACCACCTGTAACTACATCTTAAGGAACCTGATGCCTCTGCCTGTATAGTTTCTACGTGTGTGTGTGTGTGTGTAGGCATATATGAGTATATTGATAAAAGAATAAACACACATATATAATACAAACACATGAATAAATTATAAAATATATCTTACAAAGAAGAAATACTGAGAGCTAAACTGAATTGCATCACATAGGTAGCGAAAGAAAAAAATGTGATTTTCTTGAGTCCTCATTTTATCTTGGGTATTGCACTCCACATAAGAGGAGTATTTACCCCACCAGAAACAGTAAGGGAGCCATATGTATTCTTCATTCTGACAGTGAGAAATGTGGACACATAAAGCTTTTGTATATTACGTGACATCATCTTTGTATATCTGTATCTCATTCTAATGGTAAGCTACTATATGAAGAACTAAGGCTGGATCATCATGGCAACAGGAAAATACCCATTAGGCTTTGAGGCATAAAGAGGTGAGGACACAGGAGAAAGTGAAAGATTTAGAGATAGGCACAAAAACGATATGGCATCATGGGTGAGGCAGTGAATGGGAACAACCCATTGTCAACTAAAATGTTCGCATCAGCTATGACACTTTCTTGAAAGCCTGGATGCTGAGTACAGATGAGATCTATCCATGGTGGAAATAAAAGTAGTGTATATTCTTTTTTATTATAAATAAAGTCATATTTTTTATCCATGTATACCCTTGTTCATACTCACTTCCCCCTCCTGCCCGTCCCAGTCACTCTTTCTTCTCCCCATCACTTTATCTCCTCCCCAGCAAGGGCAGGAGGTCCCAAGGTCCCAATGTAGCTTAGTTCAGCATCGATTCCCAGCATATTCTTATGTGTCTTTATTTTACAATCTATTTTTTCTGACATTCATGTTTCAAGTGTAATAGTATGAATGAGTTAATCCAAAGGCTTTTGTTGTTTTTGTTGAAATATTGCTTTTTTTCCTACCCAAAGCCTATCATCTGTTTCTTTCAATTTGTTTGTAATAATCTTTCTGTGGTGGTCTGGCAGGGTGCTGGGTTTTATGGTCTATTTTTTAATGATTGACAACTACTGACCTATTGCTTTCTAAACCAGCAGACACAGACAGCATATTGTGTTTTAATTCTCAGACCCAGTTGTGGTCACTGCTCAGTTACACTGATGTTTTCGTAGACTAGTCACAACATACAATTTCTTCAAAGCTATTACCTAAAGAGAACACAGAATATGTGGGTGTTGCAAAGGAATAATTGGAAGATATGTTAAAGACAAAATTAAATTTATATTCTCTTCTTTGAGAGAAATGCCAACATTTTATGTAATGAAAGAATTAAAAAGCTGTTTGTTTCCAAAGTAAACATTCTCTGGAGTATTCTATGTCTAACAGCAGAATTAGATTACAAATCCCAGTGATGTTAATACTGTCAATTTTGCTGAGAATTGAAGACACTATCATTCCTCTACAATTTTTTTTAAAATTTATTTATTTTTAAATATCTATTTTTATTTTATGTGAATTGGTGTTTTGCCTGCATGTATAACTGTGTAAGGGTGTCAGTCAGATCTTGCAATTACAGACAGTTGTTAGCTGCCATGTGGATGCTGGGAATTGAACTCTGGTCCTCCAGAAGAACAGTCAGTGCTCTTAACCTCTGAGCCATCTCTCCAGTCCATTCCTCTACAATTTACTATGGAATAAGGTTGAGCGACAACAAGCAGGGCATTTGTAACCATGTCCTTTGTATTTCTATATAATCTTGGATTTTGACCTGCAGGTCCATCTTTCCTTCATTAAGCTGATATCTTGATAAGAACATAATCTTTTATATTTAAATATCTATGTTTATACTGATATTTGTGCAAGGAGAGAATATGGATTCAAGAGTTTACAAGCTGTCATATATGATAACCTTAACATTCAGATTCTTCCCAAGGATGAAGTTTTCTTGAATATACTTTAGTGATGGTGTCCCTGGTCTAGTCTTCTGGGTATAATAGAGGTAGTGTTAAGTGATGTGTTACTGGGCAATGGAGCCCAAATATTTGACTAAATATTCTTCTGAATGACTCTTTAATTTTTAAAATGAGATTATGTTTACAATTGGCTTCCACGTACATCCTTCTCATTTCTGTACAACTTATTTTGCTTTGCACACTGTCTTCATTCTTTCTGCACCTAGAGATTTCTTTTTCCAATCTGAATAAGTCCCTTCTTTTTTGGTCAACACATGGAATGTTTACAGCAACTTGGGGATTTGGGGTATGTGATGATGAATGTGAGAGAGCAAACACCTTTGCAGCCTGGTGCATTCATCTCTGCACATACATGTTCTGACAGAGGTTTCCTAAGACAAAAGAAAAGTCTAATTTATTCAGGTATCTTTATTGCCAGCACCAGCTACTAGAATCTCTTTTCTTTACAGTCTCCTGACTTTAGTAATAACACTACAGAGTTGGTATTTCATGGTGACTTATATGTACCCACTTTCGATAATGAATCATATTACAAAGCCGAAAGACCTATATCTATAGGCAATGATGACAACTTTGAGAGAAATATCAATTTGAATATTTGCCCATCTTTTCAGATTTTTTATTACTGGTTTAAACAGTTCAAGTTTTGAATATTCCCTCACGAAAACGAAGCATTGTAAATACTTTATTCCTCTTTTTGTTTGTTTGTTTTGAAACAGGGTTTCTCTATGGAACAGGTCTGGCTGTTCTGGAACTCTCTTTGTAGACCAGGCTGACCTTGAACTCACAGAGATCCCCTACTTCTGCCTCCTGAGTGAGTGCGGGAACTAAAGGTGTGCACAAACACTGCATGGTTATTTTTATCTCACTGTTTCAGCTGCTGCTACTTTGTCTGATTGACTCTTCACTGTACACTGGTAGTTTTCTATCATCCTGTTTTTTTATAGCTCCCTCCTGACTTTAGCTTCTATCAAGCTCAGTATCTAGATCTTTTCTTCCTACACTTTTTATGTTGGGCAGTTTGGGGCTTGAAATTTTAATTATTATAACCAGGCTCAAACATACCTTTACTAATTACAATAGGAATCATTACACTCAGCATATTTTTTCCAATAATAAATATGAATGCTTACTCTCATAGTATAGAGACCTGCACTTTAGGATTTAATGAACTCTTGGAAAACATATTCTGCCTCCTACTAGCTGTGGGAGTGTTTTCAATGTACACAGTTGTCAATGCGATTGAGGAAATGGTAGTCAGCAGGAAGGCAGTTGGACATGGTGACAAGGTAAAACTTTGTGCCCTAATTCCTTCAACTCTTTCAGTGCTGATTATTAGAAGGAGTTTGTCCCTGAACAGAAATGAGTCTTTTCTGTTGACAAGACAGCTCTATAAAGTATAGTTTCTGATATATCTCATGGATGTGCTGACTATACCATTTATATATAAGGCTGTTGCTCTGATTCAAAAATCTGTGGTCACTTGGGCCAGCACAGACCTCCAAAGTCATGACTTTGTTTGCCATCATGTTGATTTCAGGAAGTGAGTGAAACTTCTTTTTAAAAACATTAAGTATAAACATTGAGGTCCCCTCCTAATCCCATGAGAAAAAAAAAAAAAAGGAGTCTTGGTGTATAAAATCAGAGAATATGAAGAGAGGTCAGTAGTTCAAAACTGTAATAACGGGTAGACTCATGAGGTATCCACCTATTGAGCTTTTTCACATTTTAATTTTGCTTTAGATGAAACACAACTGTTGACTAGTTTGTGCTGATCTCATGGGAAACTCTCCAGGGGTTGCGAGGTGATCAGCTTTCAGAATTGCACTGCTGATGAGCAGAATTGCAGCTGGCTATCATCCTCAAGTCTCATCTTTTTGTAAAATTGTGTGTGTATGCGTGTGTGTGTGTGTGTGTGTGTGTGTGTGTGTGTGTGGTACTTAGGGAAACTTTAGAGAGTATTTTGCCTTACATTTACATGGACTATAGAAATCAAACTGGCATTGTTAGCTTCCATTGTCCAGCAGCAAGCATACTTGCAGACTGAGTTCAATCACGTGCCTATCCTTTAAAAATCTGCTTGCACTACCACTGTACTGAGAGTTCATTAGCAGTTCCTGAGCTAAATGCATCATTGATGTCATGAGTTGTCTCAGCTGAATGTTAACCCATTTTAAATTATAATAAAAAATAATTCAAATTTGCTTTTTGTCTAAAAGAATTTGTATAGTACAAAGTAAATATAAAATAAATAGTAAGTAGAAAATAATTAGCAAAAGTAAAACAAGAAGCATGCATTTAAGGGATACGTAACAATATTTATTAAGAATATTTTCTTGTACAAAATAGTAAATTTCAACCATGCAAAAGTCCTTGGTACTTTCATACCAATATAAGAGATGTTTTGCAATTTGGAGTTTGATATATAATTCTTACATCTACTTGGAGCTTATTTTATGTGACTGATATAAAGGTTCAGTTATATCCGTGCACAACTCCTGTTTGCCTAGCAACAGTATTGGGGAGACTAATCCCATTGTGCATTCAGTGTCTGGATTCATTCTGGGCTTGCTAATATGTGCCCCACTCTGTTTATGTGAAATAGAAAATAGAAAAATAGAGAATTAAAGAATGAAAGTAGTATGTCAGGAAATAATAAGAAAACGAGTAAATGCTGATCATAAGCTGCAGAGTAGTATGTGTGTGTGTGTGTGTGTGTGTGTATGTGTGTGAGTATCGATTTACAATATGAACATGTGATACAAGTCATAAAATTGTGCTGTTGGATAAAATAATATACATATATTTTATATTTCTATATTTTTAGAATTTTAAATACAACATGTAGAATAAAATTATACTGAATTTACTATCTAATTTACATTATAAGTAAGAGCCTCATACTAAACTGAGCTCAATATTGCTATGTAGTCATGGGTGACTTGAACTTTCTCTCTTCCTGACTCACTCGCCCACAGGCTTGCACCAGCATGCCTAGAATATGTGAGTACTTGAGATAAACCCAAAGCTCTATTCATGCATGGAGAATGTTCTCCCTATTGAGCCTTATTCCCAGTATATATCAACATTTTATCTTTTGTATTTTCATAAATCTTCTCTAATTATTTAAGTAAATGTTCTGCTTGAAAGGAAAACAAAGAAATTGAGAAAATGATTAATACTTAAATTAGTGGAATTGAAGGAAAACTGATGGACCATCCTAACATTGGTTAGCCATACCTATTAAATAGTTAGACATCATACTGTAGTAGATTGAGAACAACTGTGCAAGAAATCTAGCCCATAGATGATTCCTGAACTTCAGCTTAAGCATGCTTCTTTGCTTGCCCACAAGTATCAACTTTCAGGTCTTCATAGGCATGTACTCTAGCTTCTAATCAATGCACACTTTCCTCTTTCTCTCCTTCACACCTCCCAACTACCCACCCTGCCCAGGCTCAGCGGCTATGTTCCATGAGAAAGTATTATCTACTTCTTACTTATGGTGGAAGAGAGAAATCACTTCATTGAAGACCTATCAAATGATCAAATGGTTTGGAGCTGATGAAAGACAATCTCTACAAGAAAAGATCACATAATATTAATAAATGTCATGGTCAGATTTTAATTCAATTTATTAAGTTGCTTCACTTAAAATTATAGTAATAAAACACATACTTAAGCTATGATTTATAATACAAAGTATGTTAGACCTGTTAAGAACAATTTATAAAATTCACAGAAGCAAAACAAGACTATAGTTTTATAGCCTAACAATTACTAATGCTGACATTTGGCAAATATTTTTCTAATGTTTTATACACATGGCCTATTCCCAGTAGAAACTCTTGCATAGTTTTTGTCACAGATTGAGAACTCTGATTATATTTGTCTTTTCTTCCAGACCCAGAGTAACAAATTAGCAACTGTATGAATTGTCTTAGAAAAAATTGTCAGGTAGAAGGGTACTTGAGGTATCATGTCAACAACCAAGTATTATGGGTAAATATCACATGAATTATCTCTATTCTCAACCAATTTAGCTAAATTATTCATATAGCTCCACCCAAATAAAAAGTTCATGGAAGTTCATAAATGATTATTAAACAACATTAATTAGTTCTATATTTACTAAAAGCATGGGCATTTTTGTGATCATTCCTCCTGTGTCTGAATGAGAAATACTAGGGAGTGGATAGTGGATTTATGGCATTTGGAAATCATTCACTTTCTCCTGCGTCAGCTTCTGTGATAAGAATTCGGTCATGTAATAAGATATTTGTCTCAATTCACCTAATATTTGTAACTTTATATTACATTTATATCAGCACTGTATATTTACCATATTTTATATAATATAGATATGACCTCTCATAAAAATTGGTTTTGGTTCACAATATGAAAATGATAAGATCATGTTTATGAGGATGCCACCCACTTTGTTGGCCTGATGTAGAGAAATCAGATCATATGTACCAGCTACAATATTGGCCTGCCAGGCAAGTTGTACCCACTGGTATAACTGTGATACAACAGTTATATGAGTAATGAATAACTTTAAAATATTATATTTGAGGACTCTTTCACATGAAGGAAGTCTGGTACTTTAAATAACACAAGAACATGAATGAGAAAAATCATAGAGCCTAAGGGGAATCCTGCTGACACTATTTCAATAAGTTGTCATGTTATCAAATTTTATCCTAAATATTAATAATTATGCCTGATGAATGATAGTAAGCTATTATTCAGACAGCACTGGGGAAGTGAGAAAAGGGGAAATAGGAATTAAGAAAAAACACCTAAAAGAAATAATGGGAAAAAGATAGTTTTTTTTTTTATCTATTTAGGAATTTATACATGTTTTGGCACACAAAGGATTGATAAGTGTACTTAGTTTGTGTCACTTCTACCTAAGAGTAATGAGTGCATAAAATAGAATATACTTTAACCTAAGTGAACATTATCTTTAAAACTAAATACAGTGAAGATTAAACAGCCACATAGAAATTTGATTTAATAGAAATGTAAATTTAAATGATTATAAAGTACTGTACAGAGCAGGCAGGGAGAATCCTAGCCAGAATGCCTAGGCAGTGAATTTCACCCTTCAGTCAATCACTCTATAGGGCAAAAGGCCCTTTTGATAGTATCTCCATCACCTTGCACTTACCAGTGCAACTTAACTCCGCCGCCCAAGCATCACACATTTGTTTTTCAGTATTTCTTCACAAGGAATCTGGCCCAACTCCAGTGTTCTTAGTCTCATCTGAGTTTTTATGACTCTTAGTGCAAGCATTTATGATTGTATTATCTTTAATTCTACATTATCTCCCAAATCAGCACAATATGGAGACAGACTATAGAGTCTGTTTGTACAGCTGAACTTGGGAAAACAGTTTTCAGGGAAATTTATACAAACAAGCTTTCTGGGAAAACCTGTCTACTGGGAACACACTTTAATGAGCATGGATTCATGGGCTTTTCTTACGTTTTATTACTCATAAACATTGTGTCTCTTTTTGCCTTGTCTGCTTCTGTCCAAACATTCATAATTTTACTTTCTGCCAGACTTCATATGTTCACATTTTACTTTGTTTCTTTCCCAGAATTTGGACAGTAAACCCCATTAAAAAGAGACATGAGCAATAACGGACTTCCTCTGTAAACAGAAGGCATTACTTTTTAATTTGTTTTTTTGTAGGTTTTCAGAACTCAGAGAAGACAGCCTGGTTGTTAGACTGTAACAAAACTGGCTGTTGATTCATCTCCCCAGCACCGTTCTCACTGACAACTCTTGAGCAGAGTCTTATCCAAATTTCTTCAAGTTCTTTAATCTTCTCAGTCTCCAGGATAATTAACAATTGCTGTTTCTGATTACAGCATCCTGGAGCATTCTAAGCTTTCTTCTGTAACATTTCCATAATATTTGTTCCAACTGTCTGTGGACCACATGGTGGGAATTAGCCTCAGCAAAGGCCTGCCTCGGTATCAAGTTTGTGGGTAAGCCTTTCAACTTACCAGGACTTACAATCACCATGAAAATAAGCCTCTATTTTTATCCATAAGCATGTTTCTAGAAAAATGCAAATGTGAAGACCTAGAGATCTTAGGGCCTGGGAAGCCTGAAAAAGAAAGTGGGCCAGGTGTGGCAGCATACACCTTTAATCCCAGCACTTGGGAGACAGACACAGGCAGATTTAATAACATATATGCCTTCAAGTAACAGGAATTTCATTACAACATCATCATAATATGTCAATATGTTTTCAAATGTTGTATATCAAGTATAGAGATGTACACATGTATATAGAGGTACTCCTATGCACATATAGTCACACATACACACACACATATATATAGTTACACACACATATATATATAGTCATTTGCATACATGCAATATAAAACAAGATTGTCAATATTTTTCAAAACTACTTTCAAATAATTCAGATTAAGGGTAATATGAATACTATTCATTTATTTAAATTCTGTTGGTTCTTCAAGATATATTATACATAGTACTGTCAAAGATGAGACTTGGTCCTTCATTTATTTCTTTTTACCTGTCTTTAAAACTTCACGTTTATATTAAATGAATGTTGGTATCTTTACGATGATTTTTCTTCATCTCCGCTACATCTGGGAAACTCTTATTTATGGATTACCTTGGCAGAAAAGTGTAGATAGCTTAAATGGCATGCTCCCTGAAGGTTAGGGAGGTGGCAGGTTAGTAGTCACTGTCAGTGGATAAGGAGGGTGAACTGTTTAGAAAAAGCAATGTCTGAGCATATTTTCCCTGAACAGTCAGCATATAGTGCTTTTATGGCTCACGATTCTCAAAGTACACAGATGTCTAAAGTCACAATGATAAATTACAGATTGAGACTCACTTGTGTCTTCCAGGATATTAGAAATCATTTTATTAAATTCAGATTGTATACAGATCAGTGGCATGTGCATGTCATATTATTGAAATTGAAACTTTGTAATAATTTCATTTCTCAGCCTTTGAAAAGTATGCATGTTAGTTTTACTTTTCAGTAGGTGCATCATAGATCATATTTTTACTTTTCTATTTATTTTCTTCTCTTATTTCTCTTATTTGGATCATCAGTTGTCTGTCTTTTTAAAAAATACTTTGTTTTATGTGACTTGATATTTTTCTGCATGTACATCTCTGCCTGTGTGTTATGCCTGGTGCCTGTAGAGGCCATGGGAGAAACCTAGGTTCTGACATGGAACTGGGACGTCAGATGGCTATGAGCTGCCATATGAATTCTGGAAATTGAACAACCTGGGCACTCTGAAATAGCAGCCAATACTCTTAATTACTGAGCCATCTCTCCACCCTCATTCTTCCTGATATTAAATTTTCATTTATTCTCTGATTTGTATTCCTTTTATATTTGTTTAATCTCTTTTATTCATTCTCCTATACTTAACTCTATTATGGCAGCTCTCCACACAGTAGATTTAATACTGTGCATTTTAAATTATACTCATCAATGCTTCTAATTCAGAAACTGTTTAATCATAACTACTTATCTCTTCAAGTCTCATTTCACCTCTGTTTGCTTGATAATTTACTTCCTATGACTATCATCATGTTGTAGTTTGATTTTACCAATTACTACAACTGCATTTCACAAGAAAACACAGAAATTCTACTAATAGCAGATCTTCAGTAATCATTCTTCTGCAAATACTTTGTTCATGTGCATGCATAGAATGGCCCATTCTGCACTCTGTAAGAGATACTTGAGGACTGCCATTGCCCATTCAGTTCAATGGTTCTTAAATTAAATATGTGCCTGTTTGAGCCACATGTGATAAAACAATATCACAGTATCTTCTGAACCTATTGAATTCACATCCTTTGAGTTTTTTTTTTTTTTTTTTTTTTTTTTTTTTTTTTTTTTTTTTTTTTTTTTTTTTTTTTTTTTTTTTTTTTTTTTTTTTTTTTTTTTTTTTTTTTTTTTTTTTTTTAAGAAACATTACTTGTCTTCCTTGTAAAGGGATAAAAAATGCTATTTAAGAGGTTTGTGGTTTGTGGTACATCCTACTAGTATCTTAGTTTCGACAGTAATCTAAGTGCACAGAAGATTTGGTGCCCAAATTTGTTTGAGATAAAATCATCCTGAGGTGATGTATGTCCTGATGTTATCCTCTGAGACTGCAACATCCTAACAGTAGATTTTTCTTCATTGCCCACAAGTAGGGACATGGGTGAAGCCAAACCCTCCAATCTCATGCTATAAAACAACTGTTTGATATAGTAGGAAGCTGAAAATTTGGAATTGTTATCACAACATACCAGACAAATGCTGGGAAATTTGTTTTTAATGTAAGACTTTCACTAGAAGTGGATGGCTTCATTGAGACACACCAGCTAGTGGTGGATGAAAATAGTTCTGTTTTATGGGTAATTTGTTTATTTATTATCAATTCAATCTATAGTGAACTTGCAGCATCTGGCAGCTATTCATCTGGCCTGCAGTGTCATCACCACCATCATCCAGTGTGCGAAGAGTTTTGTGCAAACAATTGGAAGCAGTCTGCCATTTTTCTCTCGAATAAAATCAATCCGGGAAAACTGCACACTCAGAGAATTCTTTGTTCTGCCATCTTCTTTTACTGATGCCACATACTGGGATGTGTGGCTTGATGGCCTTCATCCTCCATCTTCCAGCTGAGGCATTTATCTTTTAAGTGATACAGTCAGAAAAAAACATCAATCTAGCCAACAGAAAAAGAAAACAATTCTTATGGCCTGCCTGCCTACCTCATCAAACAGATCCAGTGTGGTATGGAGTATACTCATGCTGTCTCAGAGCCAAAAGAAATCCATACTCCTATGAATACCCTAATCTAATCCTAATCCATCATGTGTGGACATCCACACCAACATCTACAGTGGAGTAGAATTCATTCAGGGCCTAATAACTGTCTGAACTCTAAATGCTACCATAGCATTCCTATCTCTCTGTTTTCTAGGACAAGTACTGGGATGGCCATCATCTCAACATGAAGATGTAACCTGATATGGAATAGTAGATTGTCAAAGGGCACTGGAGCTAAATAACAATCATTGTGGTTTGGGAGTGAACAACATGAAACTGAGAATCTGAAGTAAACAAGCTGTGGGGAGCAACACAGCAGAGTGATAATGGCATTTGTGTGAAGCTCTGCAGGGTATCCTGGAGCCTGAAGGAAGCTGCAGGCTAGATTATGCCTCACAAGTAGGAACAAGTCTATTGTGTCTAAAAAAAAAGGTTTTAAACATTCAAAGTGAGTTTTAACAAGAAAGCAAGGGTAACTCATTGTACTTATTTAAGGCAGCCAGAAAAAGTTCTGACATTAATAATAATTTTAAGAGTAGTGACTGGAATACATGGGAGGGGGAAGGGAACTTGAACAAGAATATATACAGATTAAAAAAATATGACTTTATTCATAATAAAAAATAAATGAATAAAAAACAAAAACAAACAAAAAGACTCAAAGAGTAAGTACAACTTCTTAACAATACAGCCTGTCTGGAATGTAAAGTCTGTTTTGCAGCAAAGTTCCTATCATAGACGTCCTCACATCTCTCTTTTGAAGAGGAAAATACTCAGATATTAATTTTTGACAGTGCCCCTGGCCAAAAAAGGAGACAGATATGCTCACTCACATTGCCTACCTAGGGACACTGAGACACTTATATTACATGGGATAGACATATTATTGTCATTTTATTATCATAATTCTAGGAATGAGGTAATATGCATTTTACTGTCACATACATTTTCAAATTTCTAAATCAACAACAGTAATATTCTCCTCATGAAACAAATTCTCTTCCCTGTCTCAGAGGAGAGCTGGTTAACAAACCATATCTCTGTGGCAGTTCCTCCAGGTTCAGATTGAGAGCAATGCCTGCCAGATTGAGGGAATGATAGGATCCACATGCACTATAATGTTCTTCTGAGGAGACAAATCAGCCAATGAGATGCTGATGAATATGACATTCAGATAAAGAAAGCACAGGAATTTGTTTAATGCAGAAAATTACTGTTCTTTATATCTTGCCAACTAAAAGAAGCTGTCAAAGGCTGAAAAACAAAAATCTATCTTTAATCATTGTCCATAACCAATAGTTACAACATCTACTTCTAGTGTAAATGGCAAAGGACATTTGTTTCCTTCACAGAGCATTAGAAGAAATTTGAGATTAAGAAATCTTCAGTGTGTGTCTCACTCACAGCTCATGGTGTGTTTAGGCCTTGTGAACTATATTGTAGGAATTATTTATTAGTAACTGATTATATAAAAGAATTAATATTTATTAAGGAGTTTATATCAAACACTAACTGATATAAGATTGAACCCTAAGGCAGTTTTTGAAGGGTTGGTCTGTTACTTGGTGGCCATGGTGGTGGCAATACTCCCTCGAGAACACAGAGAATGTCTGGTAGAATTCGGCACTGAAACCATCTGGGCCAGGGCTTTTATTTTGGGGGAGGTTTTTAATGACAGCTTCAATTTCTTTAAGGGTTATAGACCTGTTTAGGTAATTAATCTGATCTTCATTTAATTTTGGAAGATGGTACCTGTCCAGAAAGCTGTCCATTTCTTCTAGGTTTTCCATTTTTGTGGAATACAGATTTTCAAAATATGACCTGATAATTCTCTGTATTTCCTGGGGGTCTGTTGTTATGTCCCCCTTTTCATTTCTGATTTTGTTGATTTGGACACTCTCT
>PVIH01029857.1:0-12994 GCA_004025045.1 Sigmodon hispidus
AACAACCTAGATGTCCCTCAACTGAAGAATGGATTAACAAACTGTGGTACATCTACACAATGGAATACTACTCAGCAGTAAGAAAAAATGATATCCTAAAATTTGCAGGCAAATGGATGGATTTGGAGAATATCCTCCTGAGTGAGGTATCACAAACTCAGAAAGATAAGCAGGGGATGTACTCACTCATTAGTGGTCTATAAACAAACAAACAAGAAAAAAAGCCAAGCATGCCCAAGCTGCAATCCACAACCACTGAACAGCTTGGGATCAGAAACACCCTGGACTGACCCTTCGGATCCCACTCTACATAGAGGAACAACTGACTCACTCTTGAGGGAGGGGGGACAAAACTGGATTTTCCAGGAGTGGAGACTGAACTAAGCATTATTGGGTCAGTGGGACCATGGGACTGTTTGCTGCCTGCCCAGGGAGGGGATGGGAAGTTGTGGAGAAGAAAAAATGACCTGATGTGGCGGGAGGGGGAAGAGACCTTGAATAAGGATATTCAGGGATAGAAAAAAAATTCAGAAGGAAAACTGAATACAAAGTAATTTTATGTGTAACAAACTTATTTGCATTATCACCCTTTATAAGTCATGCTTATGATTTTTATTTTCTTTATAGTTATTGTTAACTTATCAGCATTTTAAATTCATTTTACTGTTTTTCTTGATAAATACAAAATAAAAAAAAACCAAAAAAACAAAACAAAAAACAAAACAAAACAGAAAAACAACAAAAAAAAGAGTAAGAAGTAAGGGTGGGTCATTGATGATTTTGATTACATTTGATTGCATGCAGTGTAGGACAGAGACAGGCAACAGTAAGAAAATCTTTCTGAAATACAGTCTAGCAAGGTAATCAAGCCACTAGTCAGAATTAGCGTAGCATAGGCTGTGGAGACAGAGTGTATTGCCTTTACAGATTCTTTTTTTTACTTTAATTTCTTTTTACATTTTACATACCAACCACAGTTTCTTCTTGCTTCTCTTCTTTTGTTTTCCCCCTTACTACCCCAGCCCCACTCACCATCCACTTTTCAGATAGGGTAGGACCTCTTTTGGAGAGTCAACAAATTCTGGCATACCAAGCTTAGGCAGGACCAAGTCCTGTTCCCCTTCATCAAGGATTGGTCATGTATCCCACCATAGAAATGGGCTTCAAACTTCCAGTCCATACACTAGGGAATGAACTTTCTAAGGAATTTTTTAACATACTTATTCATCAAGGAAATGCAAATCAAAATTACTCTAGGTCACCATTTTATACTTATCAGAAGTACTAAGATAAAAAATTCTGATGACAGCTTATTTTGAAGAGGATCTGGATTAATAGGAACATTCCTCCACAGCTGCTGGGAGTACAAACTTGTACAGCCACTCTAGAAATCAGTATGGTGACGTCTCAGAAAAGTGGGAATCAATCTACCTTAATATTCAGCAATCTTGGGCATATACTCCAAAGATATTCATTCATACCATCAGGACACTTGCTTAACTGTGTTCATAACAGAATTATTTGTAAGAGCCAGAATCTGGAAACAACCTAGATGCCCCTCAATCAAAAAAATGGATAAAGAAAATTTGGTACATTTATACAATGGAGTGACATCATAAAAGACAATGACATCACTAAATTTATAGGCAAATGAATGGAACAAGAAAATATCATACTGAGCAAGGTAACTCAGACTCAGAAAGACAAACGGTATGTAATTACTCCTAAGTGGGTATTAGATGTAAAGCAAAAGATAACCAGGCTACAATCCACAACTCCAAAGAAGCTAGGTAACAAGGACTCTAAGAGGTATACACATTTAGAGATTTCTAAGGTTTAAAGAAAAATTGGGAAAAAAAGGAAAAATTGGTCTGTATGGAGCATATTCACTAAAAGCTGTTCCAATAGTATCTTGAAAATTTAATAATGTCTTTAGAAAGAAATTAGATAATTTTGGCTATTTCTTCACTACAAAATGGATCTTTCCTGATACACATTGCTGTTCCCCTTCATCATCACAATGTCTTAACACATACTGTCTGCCTATGTATGTGGTCCTCAGTGTTGCCCACTTCAGGACATATCTTGCCTTCTCAGTTACTTTGCACATTTGATCTCTGCTTGTTCTACAATTCTAGAATTTTAAAATCTTATTTCTCTTATTGCATTTACTTCACATTTTCTTCTAGAATGACCATTTAGTAGAGGTTATAGATCTATTTAAAGGGATGAAATATATCACATTTATGTTCTCCAATTCATATTGAAGGTAATAATCCTAATATATGTTATATAACTCATTTTAATTAAATTTTCAAATTATTTTAATAGAAATTATGTTAAGTTTAAATCTTTTAAAATAAGGGCTGAGTTTAAAAAACACAAGGCTACAATTGTCTATTGGTTGTTATCATTATCTGCTAATAATATTATCATATATAGTTTCAGTTTCTATACTTTCAATGATTTAATTTGTATGTCAAGAGATATGTACAGTAATAACACTGTAGTTTGCAACGGCATCATAAGAAAGAGTTAAAACTCTAAAAATATTCAATATTAGTGAGAAACTAAGAAAAACAAATTTGAGACACTGGTAAACTGCACAATAAGAAAGCTTGACCAGGGGTCATAAGTTAAAAGTCATCCTGGGCTATAGAATAAGACCTCATCTCAAGCAAAACAGAGACAGGGAGACTAGAATGATAAACAGAATGTTGTTGATACCCCTAAATTAGAAGAGGGAGGCAAAACTTCTCAATTTGTATGCTTCTTTAGTATCTTGCCAATGAAAAATGCAGAAGAATCATGTGAGTCCTATTTGGCTTCTGGATATTGAGGACATGTATGTCAGATCAGAGTTATAAGGTGATTTCCATGAATCTATTCCAATACCTCTGGCAGTAATGTCTAGTTTTCAATTGCTTGAGTCAGAACTGAGTTTTTATAAGTCATCTATCAATACAAGAACCTGGCTGATAATTCTGTCTGCTGCAGAGATGCCTTTCATGAAATAACATTACCTACTCAATCTCTGGGTTGGAGGGAAAGTGACACAATTTAAATTAAAACCCTTTGTTGTATTCTATCCAAAATTCTTTTCCTTGCCAAGAGAGAATTCAATAGTGGCAACATAATACCCCCATCATCAAAATAAATCTAGTATGGTGTTGATTTCACAGCAGATAGTTGAGATATTTTCATCTTTGTTGTAGTGTTTGATCAGCTTCTGGCCTTTGTTTGCCACCACAACAAAGGTAAGTTGGAATATCCCTTATAAAAAGAGAGTGATCATATAAAACTTTTGTTGAAAAAATATTGTTCAACTGAATGTTTAGAATGCCACCCATTAAATAAACTTAATCATTTTCCTCTTCTATAGGAAAACCAAACAGACTAAACCTTTTTTTGTGGGGTATATTTTATAGAAAGTGATGCAAGATAATGTTAGTATGTTGTTACAATAATTTTATAGCACGCTTCTAAAATTCTCAATATCATGTTTAATGACACTTTTACTTTCAAATTGTCATAAATTTTACGTTAAACAAAAATAGAGATTTACAGTTTATCTTATGATTAGTTACTTGATTAGGAGTACGAAACTTTTATTTTGTGTTTTTAATTTTCCTTTGCAACATTTTGATCTGAAATACTATCAATGGAGAAAAAAAATCTTCAAGATTGAATTTGGTCTCTAAAACTACATTTTAATCACTATTGAATTTCATTAGAGCATGTTCTGAGGTAATCTTTTTTGGAAACTGTATGATAAGGGAAGTAGAATTATGTGATTAATCATTAATTGGTATGATCTTAATTAATTAACTTACAAAGTCCTGAAAATACAGACAGCCTTAATTATTGATTTGTAAATAAGAATCATCATGGTCTGATGAACACTGTCATGATCTTTCATATAACAACTAAATTGTGTATTCTCAATATCTTTATAATGAGCTAATTTAAAGAAAAACAAAATAATCCTTTTTACATGTAAAAGTTTTTCTTCAGAATTGCTGCTGGACAGGCTGTAGGAATGTCTTTGGATATCAGAGTCTAGGACACTCATGTCCATTACATAAAGTAGATGATGTTTTCAGGTAATTCACTCATATTTTCTAGCAATTTGATTCATTTCTGAATAACTTATATAAGCAATTTAGTATGAAGCATATATATAAAATTCCAAATTATTCTTTAGAAAGTTATAATGAGAATAAATTGTATGCATATATACAGAATAGAAGTAATAGTTTTCTAAATATTCTGGTCCTAGGATGGTTGAATCCTCATAACTCACAGGTATAGACAGCTGATTCCATTTATATTTTAGCATGTGTATGTCAGTCTAAAATATTTCTGAACATGGGAATTTATGAATAATTAAAAATTTATTCTTTAATATGTATTATAAATAAAAAATCTTTCTCTTACATGTTTATAGAAACAATGATATATCTATCACATGCTTAGAGAAACAATCTCATGTGAGTACTTTAATAATGTTCTAACAACTTCACTATATATAGTATGTAAATATTGCATATGATCTCTCAAAATATAACCTACATGCACATATATTATCATGCATGTGCAAGAAGTTTGAGAATACTCAGAAATCAAGAATTGTATTTTATTTAATTTTATGTTTAATTCAAATATAATTTAAAGATTGTTTGAACAATAATAAAGTATAACTTGAATCTAGTAACTACATAATTACTAACTATATACATTTGACATAAGTAACCAAATGGCAATTTAAATCAAATGCTGAAATTCAGTTTTCAAAAGGACATGTAACATATAAGGAAATTCAATGTCATAGTACTGTCATTTTTAATTTGACCATTATTGCCATTCAATGTAATATTGAAATGCAATATTTAGCAGACAACTATTGTATAATAATTTAATCCAGTGACACCATCATATTAATCTGAAATACATTATCTTTGCAAAAATATAACCTTTTTAAAGGAGGATTCTTATGTAGGTACATGAATGACATTTTGTTGGTTAAAGATTTTCTTTCCAGTGAAACAACCAGATACAAAGATTGTCCATAAGAAAATATGAACAACAGGCATACTTACAAAATATTAAAACAAATGCCCACTAAAATAGAAAACTTTTGCCTTGGTCATAAGGGTGTGTGTGTAATGAGGTAGAGACAAGAAATATTCCATATTTATGACTAAGACTGATGTTCCATTGCTTTAGATACCTGTAATTTCTGGAGCTGCAGATTAGTCTATAGAATTAGACTTAAACACAATTAGATAGATACTCTAACAGATAACCTGTTATTTTCACAGAAACATATATTTTTCTTATAGCTTTATAATACCAACTTACATCCATTTCAAATGGTTTACACTGATGATGACATGTATTGTCATAGAAATAACATTGTTATGATATTTGAATTACTTCAGTTTATGTGATTTATTTATTTCTATCAAATAGCAAAATAAATGATAGATATAAAAATTTGTGGTTTTGTGTCAGCAGCATCCCAGGAGATGAGCAAATGAATCATCTTCTAAACAAACATGAATGGAGACCAGAATCAAATAGAATCTGTTGTTTTTATGACTCTTTGATATAGCGCTCATTGCATTCATGTGCCTGAGAGCTGTTTCTACGTATTAGGAACAGACCATCTCTAAATGAAACAGTGATGCCAGACCACAGAGTTTTGTAGAAAAATTCCATGAACATTATTATTCTCAAATTTCTGAATTCTATGAGCTAGATAAAAGCATATAACATTTGTAGCTAGCAAACCCTTGACTTTTGGTAAGTGACATGAAGAGCTTGTCTTAGCTCCCCTTTTGTTTCACAGTAAAATATTGAATCTAAAATCTAAAGGAACAATGAGCCTGGAATAATCAGAAACCAAGTTAGTGCCTAGAATTGAAAGCTTGCCTCTGTTCCTCCTGATTCAGGTCTTAACAATGTAAAGTCACCTAAGCCACTGTCTGACTCAAAGCATATTCTATATAAATAATTTGTGAATGAAAGAATGAACAAATAAGACACATCTGCCTCGATTGTGATATGTGCTTTCTCAGTGACTATTCCACATGTATGAATATGGTCAATGTTTGCCTTTGCTTTATTTGACGCAGTCCTGGTTATCCTGAGATTCCCAAACAGCAATTTTATATCATGTATCAGAGAGGATTGGTTACTGTCTTACCAAACCTGGTGTGGAAAATTTCTGAAAAGCAGAACTTTCAGCTCCTTGGTATTCTCTCAATTTACTTCCTAACATGCCTTTTATTTTAAATATTATCAGAGTGGACCCATCTCTAAATTTACACTGACTATTAGAAGATGATCAACAGTAAGGAAACTGGCTTACCTTTTGATTACAGGAATTCTAAGGTGAATAACCACATCATAGCAACCACAGTTCTCTACATGTCCTACATTTGAAAGTAATCCTTAATGTTATAACCCCATGAATTAGCTTATGAGCCATGCCATATTTTAAAATAATCAGACTATGAAGTCAGAACTTTTGTCTAGTCAGAGAGTTGACATTTGAGAAAAAAAAATGTTGCTTTGGAAAATGACCTTTATTTTATTATATTAGTGTTGGAGAAAATAAGATTGTGCACTGACCCACAGCAAATCATGTTGGCACCTAGTGGCACATTAAATAATGTTAGAATATCAATTTTGATGCAGTTTTAGGGGATATTGATCACTACAGATGTAATTCACTTTGAAAATCATCATGTGAGAAAGAGTATATTCATGAAAAACAACTCATCATAACTTCAACAGATATAAAAAGCAGAGCCTTCATTCTACATATCTACAAAATATCATGTATGCAAAGGTGTGGATGCATAATAACAGGGAAAAGTATTAACACTGGAGTAATTATGTGAAAATCTGGGCAAATACAAATCCTTTCTTGAATTCCTAGAATCACCTTACCTGGGTCCCACTAGGTTTTTCTAACATGAAAAATAAATCATGTTTCTTTCCACAGGAAATTAAAATCTATCCTTTTGTATCACACAACAATGTATATTCCATTGTATTCAAGAAATGTTTCTTAAGTTAGGGGCAGCTGCTTGAGGCACATGTGGTTAAACCTGAATTGAAATTTTCCAAAATGTTGAGTAAAGACTTCCTGATGAGTTTGAACATAGAGGAAAGGTGATTAAAAATAATTCAATAGAGCTGTAAGGCGGATGCAGGAAAAAGGCAGAGAACCATGGAAAGAGACACGATAAATAGGAGGCAAGGAAATGCTGAAGAAAGGAGTCTGGAACAATAGTCCTGACAGGGTCAAATAAAGAATTTAGGAAGTGTTAGCAGGAAGCCAAACAGAGCATAGTGCCCAGTCACATATTGGAAATCCTTGTAGGATGTAGAGGAAAAGAACAAATCACAGAAGAAGAGGAAAGAATCCACACGACAAAGAAAAATAAGGACACTGAGTAATATAAGTGATCACTTGAAGATATCTGGCATTTATTCATATTTTGGTGTGGTAATTATCTACTGACACTGAAATTACAGTATTCCTCTGTGATTCACCATAATAGACTTAGCCAGGTGCATTATCTGTGAGCATTTTCTTTTAGGAAAAAATTAGATAGTCATGGATTTGAATGTGAATTTAAGAAACATGAATAAGGGAAAGATCTCTTAGTGATATTTACGCAGTGGTCCAATCAAAATTGCATAAATTACTGAATTCAATTGCCAGGAGAAAGGGGTTAAATTTAATACTGCTAGACAGCTAAGCAGCTGCTTTTATGATTTAAATAAAAGCAAGCTGAACCCCTGCTGTCAGCTCAGTGATATATGACTTGTTATGGGATGGCCATATGTTATGGCCACTTCCATATGGCTGCCTACACATTAGGTAATGCTCCCTGCCTCTAGTACAACTGACTTTCCTGAAAACATCTGGGTCCCATTCCTGCCCTATTAGCTGCAACAATGCCTCCTATGAGTACAAGTGATTCATTGGACAACATCCTTCACTTCAGGATCAAATTAGGAACTCTCATTGATAATTTCATCATGTTTACACCATGGCACTAGTTCTGTCCATACACTTTTCTTCATGTACTGTTGATACTCATACAGATAGTACAGTTTAGATTAACTTAACAGTTGGAAGTAATATGTGTGCATTTATGTAAAGGCTGTTCCTAAGTGGACACATTTTTTGGTCTTGCTTCTTTCCTATTACCCTGTAATAGAAACATCTCTTCATCTACACCACCACTGAATCCTTCCTAAAGTGACAATCTTTTGAAAAGAGGGATGTTTTTCCATAAAGAAAAAAAATATGAGTTTGTTAACATCATACACAGAAAACAACCTGCACCTATTTAATATTTTAAGTCTTGAACTAGCAATGCTTAGGAGAAATGAGTATATGATGTAAGACATTATTTGAACTTTCAGATATCTTGCTACCCAAGCTCTTATCTTGTAATGAAGCACTTACTGCCCACAAATCTGAACTGTGCTAGATACTATTCTGTAGATGTCATGTGGAAAAAAAAATTCAGTTCATACTTGACACATGGAGACTGGATTTTCCATTGTCAGTTTTGCAATACTCTATAGTAACTAAATGTAAATTGTATTCCTATTACATTTCATTGAACTCAAATTAATGTTTTAACTTGGAAAAATTGCAAAAGTCCATCATTTTAAGATGCTTCAACTACTCAGGTACAAATGAACTTTATAACAATTTTTACTCTTCCCTTATAAGATGCCAATGAGGAAGAAAAGTAAAACAAAGGAAGAGGCATCAAAGCAAACCTGGAACTGACCACAGGAATCGGAAGGACTACCTGTCAGCATGTTAGGAAAAAACAAAAGGTTACTCACCCCTTAGTTTAAATAATAGCGAACAAAACCTTTGCACTTTCTGCTTAGGGTTGACATATTAAATTTATACTAAAATTCATACTGATTTGGTGAAAATGCATGTAATTTTTTTAGGTCTAAACAGTGGCAATTACAGAGGCTTTACTTGCAGGTCTCACAGGCAATGCCAGACCTGGGAGATAGCCAACACTAACCTAAAGAATGACACTCAACTCTAAAGAATAACAAAGCTAAAGATTCACAGAAAAGTGAACGGACCTAAAATATATCTTATTAAAAGAGGTCACACAATCACACAATTCCAAGAAGAAATGACTTGCATATGCTTTCTCACATATGGAATCTAGAAAGTTATATATGTATATGAAAACATACATATGTATGTAAACATGCATATGTGAGTGGAACATAAAAAAAAGAAGGCTACATGTAAGAGGATGAGGAAGGACTAAATGCAGGTAATTGGTGTGGCTATCAAATAGAAGATAAAGCTAGGTGCTTTTTTATTTCAAATTCTCTCATGGATTTTTTTTTGATTTGGATGATGGATAAGTGCATAAAATACTTCATGCTGAAAGTATAAAGTTTAATGTTAAGCTTCACTGTTTCCATTTCACATGCCAATTCTAACTGTCTAAAAGTTTGTTGAGTTGTATAGATTTGGATCTGCTTACTCTGATGTACAATGTCTTTATTTTTGCATTTTTTTAAATAATAAAGTTTACACAATTAAAAGGAGAACAGATATTTGTCATTTTCACATCAACTGTTCAAAAATGTAAAAACAATAACAAAAATATAAGAAGAAAAGATAAAAAGAAAGAAGGAAGGAATTTGCAGATGTTTCTGTGAGCATTCCTTATGGTTCCAACACTATGAAGTATGTATGGGCTAAATGAATACATCTAATCTACAGTGTCAATCACAGCCTGGTGCTTATGACTGTGTTTAAGAAACTATGACCTTAGCGTTTGAGACAATGGGTCAAGTTGGTTAAGTGACAGCTATACAAGCACTAGGAGTTGAGTTAAGGTCCCTGGAATCTAGATAAGGAGCCAAACAGAGACAGAAAACTCCCCAAAGCTCACCTGGAAAGTCCAGCTAAGCCTATAGGTTTATGGTTTAGTGATTGACCCTGGTTCAAAAACAGAAGTTGGAAATAATTTGAAAATGATACTTTATGTCTGCTGTCATACTCTGCCATACTTGGCTGGCATGGAATAAAGGAAGAAGAGGAACAGAAAATATATTTCTCCAAGGTTATAGGCTGTATTTGGATATAGAATGATGATGGTAACATAGAATTTAGAATGTGTGGAATGGTATTTTAACTGTTTATTTTAAACTTTGGCACAGCCAACAATAAAACAGAAGCTAGATACTGTGGCTCACAGAATATAATCCCAGCACTTGAAAAGCTAAGTCACAAGGATCCTGAGTTCAAGGACAACCTTATCTTCATATAAGACCCTTTTTACCTAAGAATGGTAAAAGTAAAATATAAAGAAAAGATTAATATAATAAAATGTTATGGCAAAGAATAGCAGCCAACAGAAAACAGGAAAATTTAGCAATTTGCAACAACAATATACTAAGCAGGAAAGCTTGGTTGCCTGTACTGGAGGAGCTAAAAGGATACCCTATTGATTGTCAGTGGCTCAGAGAGTCAGAAGACAGACTTACAGAGGCAAGGAGGTATATAGTCATTCCTACTAATTTATTTTGTGTGAACCACCATTCCTCCCAAGGGTAGATTTTTCTCATATCTTACACAGCTTTCTTACACTGGTTTCTCATCTATTGTGCCCACATATAAACTATTTGTAAAATTTGGCACATATGAATAGCTTACATAAGTAGCAATGTTTACCAACATACTCTCACTTATAAAGATCATTATGTGTTTTGTTGTTTTCTTTTTCTATCTTACACTATAAAGTCCTAAAGATTTGGTCTACAGTAAGAGTCAGGAGAAATTATTATCTGCAAAGGACTCAATAATAAATATGCTGGTATCTGGTTCAACTGTTCTGTAGTAGTATAGACATGGCTCAAGGCAATTCTCGCATTAATGACAGTCGTTATGTGCCAATAACACTTCATGTACACTAAAGCTAGAACTTCAGGTTACTAGTAATCCAAATTAACACTCTTGCAATTTCTTGTATGATTTTATATGTAATTTTCTATGATTCATACAAGCTAAAGCTATTCTTAGCTGACAAGTTGCTGAGCCCTAGTTTATGATATAAGCTTTATAATCTATCTTGTGTCTGATTACCCAGCTTAATCTAGTCTATTCTCCACTCATATCCTATAGTTTATTATATAGAGTTACTGCAGTTCTCTACAGCTTATCTGGCCATTTGGTACCAATACCCTAGTCACTGATCCCTCTTTTAGACTCTCCCTTGAGTCCCTACCTAATCTCTGTGAGTTGACCAATTCCAAAGTTCTCTTATCTCTCCTGTTCTACAGTCTATGCACATTTGTAAATGTGAGTCTCAATCTGTTGTAATTCTTCTAAAATCTGGCTTCTTCTTCGAATCCTTTCTAAAAGAAGACAAAGACCACACTAATACTTTTTCCCTCAGAATTTTACAGAATTCCTGGACTGTGCAAATGTGGAAAGAATGCTTTTTCCTCAAATAAACGGGGATAATTCACTAAAGTGAAATTGAATTTTTTTTGTTCTAGCCACTAAGTTAACCACCGTAACTCAGTCACCATTGAATTTAGCCAAGCTCTTCTATCTATAAACACACTTGTGAGTGTCTTTCATTTGCAATGTTGCAATTAAAAATCTACTTTGCAAGTTCACAGACTACTAGAACAAGCATTGGAGATGGATGGTTTCCTTAGAGGAGCCCTGAACCAAAGAGAGGTTATTTTGTTTTGTTTTCCTAGAGACTAAATTAATCTTTTTCTTGGAACATAGGCCCTAAAGGGGAAATAGTGATTGGGATCACAATAACCACCAATACCATAGACCCCTTGGGACATGCAGTTGGAATATTCGGAAACCACACCTAGTGGCTTTTTGTCAATTTATGTCTCTTTTTATAGGAGGAAGTAATTCCCTTCAGAATGTAGTTTAAACCACCATTTTCATGGAACAAATTAGTCAACAAGTCAATGGTGTGTGTCAGAAATAAAGGGTTGCACGATTTTCTTTTAAAAGATAAGTCAGAGGACTGTAAGGAAAGTCTTTGCCAAGATTATCTTCCCCTATTTCCCTCAGTGCTCTCTATGGAAAAACACTGGAAATGTGGTTATTACTGAGAAGGACCACAGGAGCAACTTTGTGACAGTCTTCAACTACATAAAAACGTTAAAGGAAGGAAAATGAAACACCAGCCTTTATCCTGAGCAATGTAGGCATTCCTAAGGGAATCAGGGTATGTGGGGAAATATTGTGAGTATATAAAGCTTGAAAGTCATTAAAAATAAACAAAAATAAACAAAACAAACCCCTCCAAATAGTATAATAAATTACAAAAACAAACAAGCAAAACAGAATAACTACATCCTTCATCTAAAATTTAATTAAATAAGAAATGGCCATGTAGGAAATAGAAAATATGCAAATATTGGTATAAAAAAATGAGTAATGATCTAACTGGCAAGTGGAAAGAGAAGTGGATCTAATTAGGTAGGGAAAAAGGATTAAAAAATAAGGAGGATATTGTTTCAGTCTGACTTTGTCCTGAAATACCTTGTTTACTCCATCTATGGTGATTGATAATTTTGCCGGGTATAGTATTCTAGTTTGGCATCCATGCTGTTTAAGCGTCTGTATAACTTCTGACTAAGCCCTTCTAGCTTTTATCGTTTCCATTGAGTAGTCAGGCGTTATTCTGATGGGTCTGCCTTTATATGTGAGTTGGCCCTTTTCTTTTGCAGCTCTTAAATTTTTTTCTTTGTTCTGTATGTTTTGTGTCTTGATTATAATGTGGCACGCTGACTTTTTTTGGGGATCATATCTATTTGGTGTTCTGTAAGCTTCTTGTATCTTTATAGGCATTTCCTTGTTCAGGTTAGGGAAGTTTTCTTCTATGATTTTATTGAAAACATTATCTGTGCCTTTGAGCTGGTATTCTTCTCCTTCTTC